>JAODJX010000040.1:6808540-6840084 GCA_026776945.1 Isichthys henryi | reverse complement strand
ACAATTAGTAAATAACATAAATGCAGTGACAATAAAAATACATCTTAGCCCCGCCCCATCGGACTGATTTATCGGTTCATCATACGGTTCTAAAGAATGGACACACCTACTGAAAATCATTTGTTTTTCAACAAGTGACCCAAAGCACACCTTAAGGTTATATAAGCACTGTATTATCATATGAGCAGGGAAAAAGACATGGAGTGCTGTGACAGATGACCTGGCCCCCACAATCCCCCCACCCTCCCCGGCCTATACCCAATAGTATAAGTATGAGCTGGGTTAGAAAGTAAGAGTAAGGTAGTCGACTGGTGCCCAGAACTTGAGGAAACTCCTTGAGGACTGTTGGAGAAGTATTCCAGGTGGAATCTGGAAGCTGGCTCAGAGAATGCCAAGAGTCTGCTGTGCTGTCAAAGCATAAAGGGGCTATTTTGAAGAAGCAAAAATTTGAGGTGTTGGACACTTCTATCGGTCATTGTAATATTTAGTAAGTGTTACTTCATTGCCTCGGGGTCTTACACTATAATGTGAACAATATAACTAAAACGGAGACAAATGCATTAAAAGCAGGTGGGTATAAACCATGTAGTGACTGAGCATGTGCAATTTTCCTGTCTCTCGTGAATTTAAAAAATAATTTCATATTATTAAACCAAAATAACACCACCAGGGATACAACAAAAGAATGAATGAATGATTGTGAATTAGTGACAGAGAATCAGTGATTCACTAGCTAATCTAGGTTTTAGGCCATTAGGCTGTGAGACCCTGAACAACTCTGAAGTTCATGTAAAAAATAAATAAATAAGTAAATAAGTAAATAAAAAAAGAAGAGCTCAAATCAAAAATTGTCACCATGGAAATTACACCAAGGGCAGCATCATTGACCAACATTCAATAATAAATGTGCTAAATTCCACTCACAAAATGAAAGACTTTGGGAATGCGGAGTGTGACCTCTTTGGTGGGGAAGGACGCTGATAGGAAATATTGTATTGTTTTATGCTTAAGAAATTAACAGCATATTATCATCGTTAAAGACTGATTTCTGTGTGTGATGTCACTGCACTCTGCCTCCACATATAACAGGGCCTCAGTAGGTCTCATTATTAGATGTGTATCCCCAGATACAGCGAGGGATCTGGAACTAGACTTCTTTGATCCGGTGGCGGGGGGGGGGGGGGGGTCACTCCATGCCAATGTGGACCTAGCCTCCCGACTCTAAACTCCAGAGGCCTCATGTCCTTGGACGAATTGTCCATAACAAAAGTCTATGTTTGAAATGATGCTCATAAGTGAGCACAGTACCAAAGCTACTTCAGCCAATGGTCAAACGTTTAACTCTGTAGTCAAGTTGATGTGTTTTGTGCATGCGGGTGAACAGGGGGGCAGAGCTCTCAACCAACCAATCTCCTCTCTGTGATAAGTTGGGTTTGATGCACTGGGAAGAGGCTTCCGTGCAAAATAAATTCAACTCGCGCTTCCAGAAAAACTTCCCCTGTGTGCTGAGTGAGAGCAGGGAAATTGAGTCTGAATGGACTATGATCGATGTGATAATCACTGCAGCGTCTACAAATAGCCGTAGTCAGAAGACAGTCGATACTTGTCATAGCAGTAACTGTAGGACCCCTTGGTGAACACCTGTGGTGAGGGAAGCTGTCAAGCTGAAGCAGGATGCTTGCATCGCGGTCTCATAAGACAGTTGAAAGGTTCAATCGGAAAGATGACAGGGAAGGCCGCTGAGGAGATGAAAGCTTGCACATGACTGGAGTCTACAATGGTCATGTAGAGACTCTTGGTTGTCGGCTGGAGAAATGCTGACCAATGGTGGGGATGTTCCTGACCAGTGGAAAGAACACTTTGAAGAACACTCTAAACCAGTGTGGAAACTTTCACTGCAGGTGAAGTCACGACGGTTGTCCGAGGCCTCAGTAGTGGAAAAACTGCAGAGGTAGATGAAATCCATCCAGAGAAATTGAAAGCACTGGATATTGTTATAGTTGACACGCCCCTTCATTGTTTCACAGAATGCGGGTGAAAGTAGCTCTGAACTGGCAAACAGGCGTGGCAGTCCCTGTGCTTACCCAGAGTACTTGGAATATAAGGGGATTATACTTCTCAGACATTTCAGGGTACTGCAGTAGATATTCCATCTGATAGTCAAATTCTGGAGGAACAATGACAATTCTGCCTGTGGAACAGCTGGACCAACCTTTTTCACTCACATAGCAGTGTGACAATTCATGGGAATACGCCAGCAGTCTAAATGTGCTTCGAGGAGAAGGTATACAACTGCTAATGAACACTGTACAGAGTAGAAGCTAGCCTCAGGGTGGAGTATGTCTTGTTGCTACTTCTGCTTGTGATTTCCATGAACAGGATATCGAGACACAGTCAAGACTGGAAGGGCATCCTTTATCGGAGGCTGGAAGTGACAACCTTGCAGACAATTTTGTGCTTTTGACCTCATCCGACTGGGACTTCCAGCACACCATCCCTATTCCTCCCACATCCCCAACCGCTACAATCTCTAGTCCCCCGACACACTCTCCCCGCCTATCCGAAAAAAAATCTTTATTAAAAAGACCAATTTTGTGTGACTTGTCTAAATGTAATCGGGTCACCAAATCTGTGCCAATGGCTGTTCTTTCATGTGACACCACTGTGACACAATTTTGGTGATATTTGTCTCAGATTTTAATAGGTCCCAGATCACCTATATGACCTATAAGATCCATCAAATACTTTTAGGAGTTACTGTGTTCAAAAGACCAAGTGTCGTCCACAGTCGCCTTTTCCTGCTGCCTCAATTTTAGTTCAGTTTCACTCAAAATCAGTCCAATCTTCACCCATACAATATGTCTGCAAAGTCCAAAAAAAGTTCTGCCAAATTCTTCAGATATCTCGTTAAAGAGAGAAGTATCTGTTTCGGTGGCAGCAAACCAATCCTAAAATAATACTTAAACACTGACAAAAATATTAATGGAACTGCTATTACTATTTTCCATAACAGAAAATGACGTACACTTAATATTATCACAGAACATGTGATTCGTGATGTCGTGACTCCATGTTAGCTGGACTGGCGTTTCATTAGTTTGGTGAAAAGGACTTTTTCCTTGGTCCTCCATAAGTTCCATCTATTTTGAAAACACTGTATCCATCCATCCATCCATCCATCCAATTACAAAGTCAGGATTTCAAGAGGGCCTGAAGCCTACCCCACACGGCACAGGATGGCACTCCATCCCAGAGCATATACGCACACACAGTCACACTCACACACTGCAGGCAATTCCCAACCATTAAGATGTAGAGTATGAGTACTACCCAAAGAGCCCCCAGGCTGCCAAATATTAAAATATTCAATAATTCAAAACAAAATCTGGTAACAAATGGACTGGTGTGGTTCAGCAAGGATAATGTACATCTTTAAATGTTGCCGGGTTTCAGAAGCGAAATATGGTCAAATGCGGTTGGGATCCTAAAAAAATTACAATAATACTGAGAAATCTCATCAATCTAGCCACCCATCCAGCTTACAGCATAGCCAGTGCAGCGCTGAGGAATGCCGAGGGCCCATCACATGAAATACGAGGCACAAGAATGGGAACAGTCTGGATGGGATGCTAGGCCATCACAAGGTATGTGCACGCACACGCAGAGGCAGACACACACGCAGACACCCACAGACACAGATGTAGATGCACAAAGACACACACAGATGCAGACACAGCCACACAAAGACACAGACGCAGACACCCACAGACGAAGATTAAGACGCAAACACAGATGGATGCAGACACCCATAGACACAGACGCACAAAGACACACAGACGCAGATACACGCAGAAAACCCATAGATGCAGATACACAGACGCAAGCACACAGACAGATGCAGACACTAAAAGTAATTTACACCTGAGGATACTGTTTTCTTGGGTCACAGATTGCCTTACCAACCTGCTGCCCTTTGACCATTTCAGTAATCACATACATGATGTGTATTTCACCCAAAGGGACTACACTGTCAAGGATGCTGTTTACTCTTTATCCCACAGACCTCATGCACAACTGATGATTCTGTACCTGCGTGATTCGTCAGTGAAGGAAGCACCGCACTAGAGATGGTGTAGCGATGTTCCTTTGTCTTTGCTGGAAAGACAAAGGAACAGGTGGCAGACGTCAGGCAGGGCCCAGCTGAGCCATGCTCAAGGGTCCAACAGAATATGACTACTCTGCCAGCCATAGGATTTGAACCCACAACCAGTTGAGTCACATGCTATGTCATCAATACCAGGCTGGACTGGCATGACAAAATGGAAGGAGTCTGCATGAATGTGCAGAACAGGCAGCTGCCTCCCTGGACTCTCTCGGGAAATCTCCCATACCACGCAGCTACCAGTCCTCAAGATATTTTGTGTACCTCAGGTTCTCTCTCTTAATTTCTATTTCCACAAATATACAACCACCGGCTCTCTTTCATTCTAATGCCATTAAAACAAACAGTTCTCAACACTTTTCTAGAAGTTCACTCAAGACTTTAATATACTTCAAAATTACAAACTGGGATCTGTTTCCCCTTCTGTCCAAATGTCCACAGTGTCTTAAACTATCTACAGAACTCATTAAAACTACAATACCAAGCACAACATTCCAGCGAAGCTCCTTAGAGATTCAACATGTCGCCATTCTGCTACACTAGTGTCTCTTTCCTTATTCTGTTGTACCTATATATAAATACACACACACTTATCTCCAATGACAGAATTACATTCCAGTCATCGCCTCTGAGAAATGACCTTTGATACCACTGTAACAATTTAAACTGTAAAACAACTATAGCATCAAACCTCTGGCACACCTTCTTTCAACAAATAACAGCTGCTTCTTCCTATACTACTACTATGGGTTTAACGGTACTCAAAAATCACAGTTCGGTACGTACCTCAATTTTGAAGTTACGGTTTGGTACATTTTTGGTACAGCAGGGGTAAAAGTTTAAACTATAATAAATAGCTTCTTTTATTCTTTATTACACAGTGATTTACTGAACTTTCTTAAATAAGTCTCTGTCAATACTGCTGCAACCTACTAATAAAAAAAACAAATTTACTTGAAAGTAAATCAAAATAAAGTAAATATTCATTAAGGTGCACATTAACTGTACCTGATCTGTACTGTATTTGCATTACCAGCTTTCACCTTGATATTAGAATTGTCAACACAAATATTGTCTCAAAAGAGACAAACCATAACGAAATAAATATCCATTTTGGTGGAGCATTTTAAACAATTCCTCTGCTGCACTTGTATTCATATTGATGCCTTCCAGCTTCACATTGGGACGTACGCCCGCATGCGTAATGGCACGACTTCATCCGCCCCTTTCCAAATGTTGCTCGGGAGAAACACAGAAACGCACAAAAGGTTCCGGATTTGCTGCATTCGTTCGGTACATATGCGTACCGAACCGGAAGCTCCATGCTGAAAATTTTCAGTACGTGTACCGTTACACTCATAGCTACTACATCTAACAGATTCAGTGATTCATAACAACACTGAATCCAGCTGTTGTTCTATGTTCTGCTCATTGTTTCTTCAGAATAGCAAACTCCTGTCAAGTTTTATAAAAGGGCGTAAGGGGCCTCGTCATTCTCCACACCCAATCACAGTTTTTTCCTTACCCCTATGCGTGGGAATGACACCACACAGATAACTGCAACACCCCACTGGCTTCTCAGCAAAGGTATCAGAAGTTCAGCCCAAAACTGCAGGGTATTTCATTAGTCAGGTCTTTGGGAACAGGGCAGATTTGACTCAGACTCTTAACGAGGCACAGAAGGGCACCATTTGCCACTGAACTTTGTTTGTGTATTTAAATTGATTCAATGTCATGTGATGGGGTAACCGCCAGAAGATCCCCCGGCCTAAAGCCCTAAGCTCCACCACCCCCCACCCCAAACCCTGTCCTGGACAGCAGTTTGAAGGTGGACAGCATAACCCTCTGTGTTTATCCTGATAATCTGCTTGTCCATCTCTTATGCTATGCATTTTCATTCCAGCAATACATTTTCATAGCAAATGAAGCAGTACTTCTATCCAAAGTATCCCCCCCCCACTCAAAATATAACTTGTGTAGCAGATCTGCAACAATTAGGCTTGTGCTGAGATTCATGCAGTCTTGCATCCCTGTGGGATATTTACTCCACATGGGTCAGGCTCCGTATCGCTGCAGGAGACCTGCTATCATTTGCAGGCCCAGCCTTTCGCTCCTGAACTTGTTCAACATTGCTCCTTCATTCCACATTAAAAAAATGTTCCCCCACATTCTTTTACGTATGTTGTTGCATATAACCTTTTAGATTCTTAAAGAATCGATATTGAATTCATCTTTTGGTCCTGTTGCAACCACTGGAACGAGTGTCATCTAAGCGGTGTGACTTTGCTACTGTTTCACTAGGCCCAAAAACCAAATCACCCGATCCTACTGCTTACATTTTCTCTTCATTAGCAGACATTTTAAAATTCTTAAACATTCTTTTTATGTTTCAACGTGCATGTCTTTACAATCCCTTTGCCTTAGCTTCGATTTAGTTTCACTTTAATTCTATGTGTACTAGGAGCAAGCATAGCATGTCAAATTCTTTGTATGCATGAATGCTAATGGGACCTGGTTCTGATTTAGTTGCAAGCGTGAAAAGTGCAGAGGATAAATAAAACTAAACCACCCATCCACTTGACACTTAAAACATCTCGAACCATTTTTCATTCGATGCTACAGTATTTTTGGTAAAAAAAACCTTGCGGCTAGATTTAAATTTGTGAGTGAAAATGCCATTAAAGTGCATAAAGATGAGCTTTGCTTTGCTAACAAGACATCTACTTATGGAAAAGCATTTTTTTTACAGTAACGTTTCCAGAAATATGTTACAAATAAGAAGGCCTCCATTTTTGTCTTCAATGTACCTAATAATTATGCATGACAAAGGATAAATGGATGTCAGATGACTATCCAATAATGTTTGCAATGGCTAAAAAACATAGCTGTATGTAAAACTTGTAAGACATAACATTACACTTAACTACATCTTCCACTAATGGTCATTGTAAAAAATTTCCAAAAAAATACTAGTATTAGTAACACAACATCTCAGCACATGGTCAAATTAGAATAATTATACTCTTATCGGTTATAAAACAGCATTAAACGGCTTTAAAATAATGAGAGTTAAAAACTGACCTGAGTGAATCGACGCACTAAACAGGTTTTCCCAACTCCGGCATTTCCGATTAAAACTATTTTAAAAAGGTGGTCATAATCTTCCATGCTCATCAGCACAGCTGCAAGACACGAGAAAATATTCTCAATTATTCGCTATTCCAGTCATGTATAATCCTGTCTTCGATCCATTTCATTATTACCTTTATATACCAAACCTACTGCATTACTGTATTGTAATGCCTTGCTGTTACTTAGGAGATGGATGTAAAAAACGGAACACTGCTCAGAATTCCATATATTCCCCCTAGATACACCGACAGAAAATTTTATGACCTTCGTGCTAAGGCATCATTTACCAGTTTCAAGAAAACAGATTTATTAAACATTTGCTAAAGAGTATGAGTTTACGCCAGTGCACATACAGTACATATAAATACATATTTCAAAGAATTGAATAATTGAATTTTAAATCATAATTTATCAACTGTAATATGCTTATGCATTTCTGAATAAATATAGATAAATATACATTTTTTAAGTTAACCAGAGTATTGTAGTCTTTGCATGAGTTTTCCGTTACAAAAGAGACTAGCTGTAATGATTTTTTTTTATTATTTGTCAAAGCTTCCACACCTATCCTTATCTTTCTCTCATGGGAACACGTTAATACAAATCTTACATAAAACATCACTACATTTAACTTACCAAAACAGGGATCTCCCCCACAAAGTTATTTTGATTTCATTAATCTGTTTTATAGCTTTGTAGATTATTGAAAGCAAGTCAAATCTTGCAGCTCGGTTTTGTTGCAGTGTTGCACAAGGTTTAGAACCAGAGGAGTTTCTTTTGCATTTTTAACAATGACATCACTCATTTTCTATTGGAGGAAGACTGCCATAGCCAGACAGTGCCTTCTGTTGGATTATGGGATTTATAGTTCATTTGTCTCAAGCTCATTTGTAATCATACAGTTACGTACTACGTTCCCCAACAGCCACAGATACTTCATCGCCCTAAATACCTAGAGGGGGTGAGCCTTCTCAAGGCGTAATATTTATTCAACAAATACAAAGAGTCCTACTTTGATTTTGTCAGTAAATCATGGTCATTTGTAGCGCGTGTAGTGAACTTGTTTTCGCGGCATTAAATCTTAGTTGTGATAATCAAGTTCTGTTGATCTCCTTAAATGATACTCTGCAGTATCGTATTAACTAGATTCTAAATCACCTACATGTCATTGTGCAATGCAAATGCTTTGCACAATTAATACTTTCCAATTTCAACTAACAACTATCATGTTCGGCTCAGTTTTTAATTTATTGTGCTATTTATGCCAGTATCTGAATTGATCAAGTAAAGCGATTCATTGATGCATTCCTTTAGCATACAAATATCTGTTATAGTTTTCTACAATTAACATCTCCAATACACTAACCGGCACCATCGGTGACAGATTGTGGTATGGCTACCTGCCTCATTTATAACTTAAGAATTTAACCAAATAAAAGGACCCTTATTAAAAATGGAAAGAGTTTATTTTAAAAGGCACACAATGAGAAAAATATTGTACAGCTCAAAGAAATATAGTCAATGGAACACCCAAAAAACTAATGAACTCATTCCATATCGCAGCAGCTAGTCAGGGCAACAATGGACGTTTATGACTAATTGTAAAGGTAGAACAGAGTTGTAAGTAGTGCATTTGGGGAAAACTTCCCTTTCATTCACCCATTCATTTTCTGAAACTCATCGCCCTGTTCACGTGGGTTAGGGTTATCCTAGGGGCTACAGGAGCAAGATAGTGAACAACCGAAGATGGGGCACCAACCCATCACAGGACACACTCACACACCATTCACACGTACGGGCAGCTCCAATTAACCTCAGCATGTTTTTGGATTGAGGAGGGAAACCAGAGTAACCATAGGAACCCCAACAATGACACGGAGAGAACATATAAACTCCACACACAGAATCATGGCGGAGACTCGAACCCTGGTCCCAGAAGTGTGAGACAGCAGTGCAGACCATGCTGCCCCTACTTCCCTTTTAGTTTGATATTATTATAAACATATAAATTCAAGTACATTTAAGAAAACAGAAGACATCTTATATATCAATAGCTTATTGAATCTGCTGTTCAAATTAGGTTAAGAGATGCATTCTAGTTGAAGCATTTCATATATGCTGCTCCGTGATGTTCCACCTTCTTGTGGTCATTTTAGCATTAAATAATGTGCATGTCAATTCCTATGAAGCTTTCTTTGGCTCTGTCCAGCCTCGATAAATTCTTACAGTTTCAGTGAAATTTGCTGATTCTTTTCAAAATTAGTTTCAATGTGTGTAAAATAAACTTAATTTTGGGTGTTATCTGGCTGACTGTTGCTGCAATATACATAAGCTTAATAAGCATAAGTGGGGGCGGAGGTCTGGAGCGTTTCCCAGGAAGCACACTGCACAAAACTGAAGAGACACCCTGGATAGGTCTGCCTTCCTTGCTGATTCCTCACGCTCACCTACTAACAGATGATGCAGTAAATGACATAAAATCTTTGCTATTCTGGAAGGCCACGTTTGATCCACATCTTAAATAGGTCTACAGTTCAAAACTTTTAAACATGAATTTGAGATACACTGATAATCGAATAATCTGATATAATTAAAAGAGGTGTCAATGCCAGCCCTTTTTGAATGTTCCGAAAACATGAAAACGTATTTCAAAAGATCCTGATTTCCGTGTTTACTTAACGTATTGTGAAAGACTAACGGAATACGGAAGGCTTCTCGTTTAACATTAACCTCTTCGCTCCGATTTGCTACAACGTGCAATTTTTTTTAAATGCTGCAATGCGAACAATGCTCATTATAACATTGCAACTAAACAAAATACGAGTGCAACTGAAAAACGATTTATATTGTCTTTGGGTTTATAACATACGCATCCCCGACCAAACCCCATGTACACCCCAGTTGCCCCCCCAACGTGGAACGTTCCCCCTCGTATGAATAAACCCCATCTGCGCAGCCCCACTGGCCAACCCAATGTGACCAATCACACGCCGCGCACGTCGGCGCGTAGACAAATAATTTTGTATGACGTTGCAGTTAGTTTAGCATCGGCGGCCATTTTCGAGGTCGGAAATTTAGCGAAGTGAAAAGCTTACCGAGAAAAAACATCGGTCTTCAACGGTCCATTTAGGTGAAAATATCGAAAGGGTCGAATGTTTGAAAAGACTGTGTGAAAAGTGTTGCTTTATTGTAAAATTGGAGTCGAGGCTGACTGTAAACACGAAGTAAAGATGTCTGACGACGCGGCGAAGGAAGATGCCTGTAGAGAGTATCAGTCCTCCCTGGAAGATTTGACTTTCAACAGCAAGCCCCACATCAACATGCTGACCATACTTGCCGAGGAGAATCTGCATTTCGCCAAGGATATCGTCGCTATAATTGAAGCACAAATTGCCAAGGTTTTTATGAAAATAGAATTTTTAATTTCAGCAGTCTTACTACCGATATAGAAACAGCTTGTAGTGACGCGTATGTTAAAGCTTAGAAGACAATATGGCGACCTCATTGTGTAATTCCTGTTTTCCAGTTGACAAAATTAGTCGATCTCTTTAGCGAAATGTCTGACTGGTAATTTAGTTTAATTTACTCATTCTAACTTCAAGTTAACTTTTCCATGTTCAGTTAGACAGCTGGCTTGTTTGGATGAATGGTTGGTTGGCTTGTTAGTTTGCTAACTATGATAGCTACATCTAGTCTTGAACCTAGCTGGCTAGCTATTTCAAACATCTACTAAAATGTTAACGAAGTAGCGCCAATTGACTCAACGTTAATTCGTTGGCCCCGTAACTAAATATGGTTTCTCAGTTCGTGTGTCTTTTTTCCTCTGAAATGAACAGTGGATCAATATGGCGACAACTGTAGCTGGCTGGCTAGGTTACAGAAGTAGCAAGCTAGCTATCGGTAACTCGGCCATTTTTAAGTTGACATTCTGTAACACGTGGGTACGAACCTACTTTTTTAGTGAACTTTGGTACTCGCTTCTTTTACGAAAGTGAACGCTAGCTACGTGTATCTGGCCAGCAAAAGCACAATTGTAAAACGCCCGAGTTGGCTACATTGCTGCTATATATATTTTTAATTTTGGAAAGTACAGTAAGTAGTTGCAATGCATTTACCTTACTAAACAAAGTAGCCGAGTTTAAGGAAAAAGTCAGACCAGTGAGGTTAGTGCCCCAGTTAGTCAAATTTATAATTTAAACTATTCCGGTTTAGTGTTCGAGCTAATATTTCACAGGTGCACCAAAGGTTGAAGTGGCTTAAGAAAAGGAAATTGGTGTTTGAAACTGTCGAGTAATGGTTATTCGTAGTGATTTTGAATTCTGAAATGTGAATTGATGGTATTTAATGTGACAATAAAAAATATTAAATATTGTTTTGTCTTTTATTTCCCAGTGTAATTTATTAATTAAAAAACGCGGTTTGTTTGTGATCTGTGACTGTAACTCCTCTTAAATCTAGGTAACTTTTTTTGGCAAACGTTTTTGGAATGTGGATTCCGTATCGCCGCAATATTCACCTCATTTTGGTAATGAAATGGGGTATTTAACTGTGGCTATGTGACTGGTGTGTTTTTTTTTTCTGCCTCTGGCATAAACTGAATTTAAGAGTAATTTTGTAGCCCAAATATGATTTGTAGTTTGGCTGCTTTATTAAAAGATATTTGGTTCAGACTATCTATGGACTTAATTCTTTTTGGTTATGTTAGAAACACACCCATAATGTTCACTTGGTTACCTTTGGTTCATAATTACTGAAATGCTTTGCAGTTTCTCTCCAACTACTGCTTAAAAGTTCCTTGCATTTTTGAAGATCCTTCCGTAATGTATAAAATGTAAAATCTCCTTCCAGTCACCCCCTTTTTTCTTCAAAAATGACTTGTCTGGGAATTTTTGAATGACACTGAGGAAATGTGGACTTTCAAGATTTGGATTCCCCGCTTTTTTCCCCCTAAACAAGAAGTTCTCTGATTTGGAGAGCTGTGAAGATGATTTTTTATATGCTTGTTAATTTTTCCCGTGTATGTCTCTTACTTTTTTGTGAAAGTTTCTTTACTGGTTCAACTGGTTAATGAAAACATCGTCTTGAATTTTCAGGGATTTGAGCTCAATATTTGCATGCAGAGAATTTGATATTTTCCTGCTAAACCGGTACATGTGAACCAGTTGCTGGTTTTAAGGATTGATCTTTTGTTAAAATTATTGGATCTTAAGAATACATGCTGAAATGTACATGCATATGCCTGTCTTCTAAACTGTTAAGTTTTCTGTTACTCTAGGCACCTGCCCCTGAGAAGCTTCCAGTTTTGTACTTAGTGGATTCCATCGTGAAGAACCTTCGAGACGAATATCTTGCTGTGTTCGCTAAAAACATAGTAAACTCATTTATATTGGTTTTTGAAAAGGTACTTTCTATGTTAATACAATTACTGTATGGGTGATTTTATGTGCTTTGTTATAATTGATTGTATAGCTCAAAATAGGCTTGTGGTTGGTATACTTGTCTAATTTGCCTTTGCAAGACATTTTAATTTGACACGTTTTGTCAAATTTCTATATTCGTTTTAAGGTAGAATGCAGGTATTAGCAGTATAAATGTTGGAATACTTAAGAGTATACTTACAGACCTTATGAATTTGTGTATTTTATGAAGTCTGTGAATTTGTTTGAAACTGACAAATGTAACAAAGAAAAACTGGACTTTGCACAAAGATTACTCTTGTCATTTTAGGTGGATGAAAACACTAGAAAAAGCCTTTTCAAACTGCGTTCCACCTGGGATGAAATTTTCCCTTTGAAGAAACTTTATGCGTTAGATGTCCGAGTGAATGCAATTGATCCTGCTTGGCCAATAAAACCTTTGCCACCTAATGTGAATGCCAGCATTCACGTGAATCCAAAATTTCTGAAGCCGGTAAGTAGTATGAGAGTAGTGCAGTGTTTATTTTAGAAAAGTCATCAGTTTTTTTTTTTTTCCTTCTTCAAAATTCAATTACCTTTGTGTCAAGTCAATCAAAATTCGACTTGGATGTAAGTTGTTTTCTCATTGGTGTTTATAGCGGTAGCAGTTCTTCACCGTTAATCTATGAGTTTGAGGTTGATCATAAAATAACTCCTTATTCAAGTATTTTTTTTTTATTTTTTTTTGCGCTTAGTCTGAGGAAGTTACTGTACCAAGCGGAAATGCCCAACAACCTCCAAACCAGTCGGTAGCGAATGAGAAGAGTTTGACACAAGAACAAGCAATACGGCAGCAATTGCTTGCAAAGCAAAAGCAGTTGCTTGAACTCCAGCAGAAGAAGATAGAGTTGGAGCTTGAACAAACAAAAGCCCAGTTGGTGAGTTGGTTCATTTTCATGGTTAACAATTTTGTACATACTGCCTGCAGTAAATACTGACATCCAAAAAGTGGTTCAACAGTTCTATAAAAACTATTTTTGGTTCAAGTAGCAATATTTTGCAGAGAACACATGGATAATACTCTGGCTCTGACGTATTACATTTTTTGTGAAATAACATGAATTGTGGGACAAGGATTAATCTTTTTTTCCTCACGCCATTGAGAAAATTGTTCTGCGATTAGTTAACAGGCTGTAGATAATTTTTGCTAAAGAAATTCAGGTTCTTAAAGTCATAATCATTGATTTGTCTAGTAATATATCTTTGGAAATTACTTTCTTGTAAATATTACTGTTTTACACACAATAAAACATTGCTGCTGTTTTTTTTTTCTTTGACCAAGCCATTTTGTCATTTTTTTAAACTACCATGTTAGCTATGTGAGCGTGGTGTACAGTGAAGTGCTGTAATCTGCTGTGACATTTTAGAATGCAGCAACTTGGCATGTAAATGCTCAGTGGGGCAGTTGGCGTTTCGACATTCCTGTCATGTTACTGTGCCTGTCACAAAACTGGCCACAGAAATGTAGGGTGACCAGTTTTAAGTAGTGGTGGATATAGCAAGGTGCTGATGCTGGGCACACTTACTATGCTTATGTAGGCCTGTGTTGGCACAAACATAGTAAAGAAGTTAGCTTACTTTTGTGGCAAAACACTGTCCATAGAAAAACTGGATGCATTTAACTTGGAACAGGTTCAGAACAATAAAGCAATTTTATATCACATTTTTTGTGATCTGTAAATAGAACCATATTTAATGTTACAAATATAAAGCATTGCAAGGTCTATATAAATTGAAAGTACTTTTTGTATATGAAGTGATTTGTATAGTACAGTTTACTGGCCAAAATGTCATAGTTAATGTTTTTGTTTCCCTAGTTATTTAGAACTGTTAATTGGCTTTTTTTGTTACGATAGGCTGCTAATCAGTTGGTAGCTGCGACAAATCCACCTGTTAATCCTGCGAACCAACTTGGTATTGGAGCGAGAAACATTCCAGTTCCTCCCGTGCAGTTTGGTAAACCCTCCTGGCATGTCATGCAACCGGAGAGCAAGATGTCTACAAGAGATCCTCGCCTGAATCGAGTGGGACCAACAACGCAGCTTGTTAAGGAGCAAGTTCTAAGTAAAAAAGATGGACACTGCATGGCGTCAAGTGTACATCCATCAGAAAAGAAGACAAATGTGACAGCTGAGAAAATTAAATTCGAAAAGTTGAAAATACCTAAAAAAGAATCTCCTGAAGAAAAGGCAAAATCTAAATCCCCGTCTCCACTAAATAAATTTCAAGGGAAGCCTAAAAATTCTGAAATGGAAAATATAAAGACAGGAGAAGTAAACAAGAGAGATCCAAGATTAAGGAAACACCTTCACGATAAGCCTGATGTAAAAGATGATGAATGCAAGGATAAGAAACGCTTCTCAGACAAAAAAGAACGCGACGATTCCACTCTAGGCGCAAGATCAATAGGTGGAAGAAATAAACTACTCAACGGTTCTGCAAACAAGTATGAGAGAAATGAAACACTTGAAAAGTTGGATTCCAAAACAAACAAAGCGAGTATGAGGAGACGATCCCGTTCACGGTCTCGTTCTCCATTGTCACATTCCCCTAAGAGAAAGGACAGGCGGTCTCCGAAGAGGAGAATGAGGAGTGTGTCGTCATCTCCTCCAAAATCTGGCAAAGGCAGGCAGTTGGGCGGAAAACATTTGCATCCCGATGAATTTTCACAGCATTCAAATATAAGGGAAGAGCGAGCTATTCCAAAAAAGAATGTCAGTGAACCAAGACGACAAAAGAGATTACTGGAGGAAAGGCCCGTTGAATCAAGGGACTCTCATTCACCTCGGTTACCCAATGAACTGAAGGAAAATGCCAGTAAGAGATGGAAAAGTGGATGGGAAGAAAACAAACAGTGAGTTTTTGCCTTGACATTTCAAATGATTTGATCAATCGTTTTATTTGTAGTGTGGAAACTGGTTACCCAATTTATCTCTCAATTTTAAAATGTACAAATTACTATTTTATCTTGTGGTGCATTGACTTGTAACATTGTCTTAGAATAAGTTTGAGTTTCTCAGTTATTAATAATACTGTTTTTTCCCTCCTGAAGTCTAAAGCAGCCTGATGAAAACCTGGTACAGGGCAAGTCAGGGCAGGGGCTACAACGACACAAACAGTCGTGGTCCAGCAACCAAAGAATGCCTGTTTCTCGCATACCTAAACAGCATCGTTTGAGTGTTGATGCCAACCTGCAAATACCTGATGTGCTGAACTCTGCGAGTAAACGAGATCTTTTAAAAAAGGTATTTGTACAGTTCTGAAGTTTTTTTTATTTTTTTTGTAATACTCTGACAGTCTGTAATCTTGGCATTTTTTGATTACTGCAAGGTAGAAAAATGGTAATGAGTTTCATAACCCATACATTATGCTATATAAGATTTGTTTTCATGTTGTTAAATGAACAGTTTACCCAGTTCATATTTCAGCTGAATTTGATGAAAACGTATTCCTTGGGGGAGTTGCTGAATTATGTCTGTTATGAAAATATACAGTTAAAACATTTTGAGGCTGTTACCTCTACTTTTTAACAATTATTGTGTTTTGTGCATTTTATCACTGGTAATCACAGTTTAAGTGTGGAGTTTATGTTGCTTTTTTGATACTTTTTTATTTTCTTTTGATCACCTCTAACCTACTTACAATTATCCAAATGACCTCAATATCCTTTTAATTCTGCTCATAATAAAGTAGTTTTAATATTCTGTTTTGCTTAAGGCAGCAGGTGGTTTAAAATGTACATTTTAAGTGGTCTGAATCGGTGCCTCTGTTATATTACCAGGTGTATGAATAGGTCGAAGGGATAAAAGCTGCCATTTTTGAGAACAAGATACTGTGGTTTTATAGTTTAGCTACAGTGTACAACGAGTACTCCTG
The DNA here is from genome assembly GCA_026776945.1 of Isichthys henryi. Classification (NCBI taxonomy): domain Eukaryota; kingdom Metazoa; phylum Chordata; class Actinopteri; order Osteoglossiformes; family Mormyridae; genus Isichthys; species Isichthys henryi. Next base: position 6,823,458 of record JAODJX010000040.1, on the reverse strand, counting down.
TTCATTTGCGTTGTGAATGCAATGTGAAACTCTCATTTCTGTCATCTAGGCTAGTAAAAGGCTGGCCGAGGGGGAGATATCCCATGATGACTTCCTCAATGTGGCCCACCAAATCAAACAGCTTTTTCAGTACCAAGAGGAAAAGCAAAGATCAGACTCATGGGATGGGTCAAGTGAGGATGCACAGTTTGGGACCAGGAAAAAACCTTTATTGGCTACGCCATCTTCACAGCAGGGGAGTCTTTCGGATGCTGAAAAATCTTACTATGAACATAAAGCCAAGCTGAGGAGAACACAAGTCCAACACCAAGGTAATGTTTGGGTTGAAATCAACCAGAGAAGAATAAGATAATGCCAAGCCATTCTGTAAAAAGAATGGCAATATTTAGAAAATGCCATTTTATGCATTGTGTGGTTTAGTAGTTAAGGATATAATGACAACTGCAATAATTTTAATCTTTTATTGGTAGGAGGTAGAGACCATCACTCACCATTCAGTGAGCGAGTGCAACATGGGAGACCAATGTATGAGGATGATGAGCAAATGAAAGGTGACCCTGAGTTTCAGAAGCGATATGGAGCAATGCCTGAAGGTATAAAGGTGGAAGATTCTGTGAAGCCCGTATGTTTGAAACATGAGGATTTCACAAAAGAGAGACCATCCTCTGATCCAGGCTCGTCATTCAAGAATTCTCCGAGCCCTGTGAACTTTGATGGACTTTCTGGAAAATCTCCTGTATCAGGATTTGATTGCTCAGCTAACATAGATCTAGAGGGTCACCAAATGCCTGTAAGAGAATCTAGCCCCAATCAAAGATTTGGCATTCCCTCCAGCTGTGAGCATTCTGTTGCAGGATGTGATAGTGAAGTTCAGCTAAGTATGGAAGTTTCTTCTGGTCATCACGATGCTACTGGACAAGGAAGGAGTGGACAGCCAGGCCCGTTACTTTGCGAATCTCCAGGACAGACGCCACCTCATGTTCTGGAAGGCCCTCATACACAGAGTGGTCTGTCAAGATATGATGGTCCAAAAATAGCACAGAGGTTTGATGGCCAGCAGCCCTTGATATTTGAGGGAAATACAAATCAGCCTATACTAGATGGACCAGCAAGACCTCATCTACAAGGGAGATTTGATAATTCTGGACCAGGAAGATTTGATGGCTCTTCAAGATTTGATGGTCCACAAGGTTCTGGACGATTTGATGGTGCACCGATGCATAAAGGTCCAGAGAGATTTGATGGCTCCAATCGATATGATGCTCCCACAGTATTGGCAGGTCCACAGAGGTTTGGTGAACCCCAAGGATTAGGAAGATTTAACGGGCCACATCTTCAGCAGGGTGCAGGTAGATTTGAAGGTCCAGTTGGACAGCAAGCTCCGACCAGGTTTGATGGCCAAAGTTCTGTCATGTTTGATGGCCCACAGATGCAACCTAATAGGTTTGATGGGCCTATGAGGTTTGAAGGTCCTCACATGCAACAGGGCCCTGGGAGGTATGAAGGACGTTTTGCTGGCCCACAGTCCCAACAAGGACCATCTAGATATGAAGGGCCTTCCAGCCAGCAGGGGCGAATGAGGTTTGATGGTCCTGTCAATCAACCAGGTGGTATACGGTTTGAACATGGTCAAGGACAGATTGGACCTATGAGATATGATGGACAGCAGCAAGGCATGGCAAGATTTGACTGTGCGCCGGGTCAACAAGGCGCTCCCAGGTATTGTGGTCCACTGAATCTGCAAAGCCAGATGAGACCGCACTGCCCATCCATGTTTGATAATGCCCAGGGTCAAAACCAGCTGTCGAATTCTGGGCCACAGTCCAACTTCAACATGCCCAGCAACAGATTTGCAGAGCCTTTGAATGTTTTTGGAGCTGCACCACAGTCTTTTCAAGGACAGCAGAATTTGTCACAAGGACATAATTTTAATGTTCAACCAGCAGCTGGAACGTCGGGTTTCTCCAACTCATTTGTCAGACCTGTTTCATCTTACTATAATCCTGGTGCTCCAGCTGGAAACATGGGCACCACCATTCCTGGTGGAAACATTCAGCAGCCAGTAAGTGGATCTAACCTTTAATCCTGCTCATACATATTGCCCCTCTTTTAATGTTAAGACTATTCATTTTTAATCTGGTATAGTCTAGTTAAACTTGATCATTTTTCAGTTATTTTTTTAATAATTTTTTTGTAATGCAGTTTTCCTTTTAACTGAATGTCTGTATGGAAGGGACAAAATTTAGTGACATCTTGCTTTTTAAATAAGTTGAATAAGGAATACAAGTGTGGAATGGATAATGGTGATAGATCTATTTGGAAAAATTGAATCATAATCGTATGCATTGATTAGTATGAAATCAGTAATCCTGTTGTAATGGTCAGTCTCAGTGGAAATTGTCAAAAGCATGAATTAGAATTTCTTTCAACTAAGATGACAAAAGTGAGAATTTCTTACCTAAAAAAAACCATAAGTAATTGATTATATATTTAAAAAAACCTTAAATAATACAATCAATAATTCCTATAGATGTTTATCTGTGAAAGTGAACATTTACAGATGGTCCTGATTGCTTATTAAATAAATTTTCAGATGAATATGCTGCCTGGCCTGAAAACCCAGATACCTGCCCCATACAGTCAAGGACAGCCCTATGTACAGCTGCAACAAAATCCTGTGCCTTTCAATCAAACAGGTAATACCTGTAGCTATCGTATGTATGCACGGTACATATGTACCTTTGTTTTTGGGATTTGTCTGGTAACATGAAAGATGAATAGATCCATTTCCATGCAGTAGGCAGCCTGAATTCATGACGTGTGTTTTGAGAATATCACCCATAAATGTATTTTTGTGGTCTATCTTGTAACTTTGCTAGGTTCACAGTTTCCACCTGAAAGTCACTTCGGTCAGGTAGATGTCAATGATCTTCTTTCGAAACTCATTTCCACTGGGATAATAAAACCTGCTCAAACGGATTCTACTTCAACTGGTACGTGCTTTAGTTTTTCCATTAAAATACATTAAATGCAAGTAATTTATTTCAATGCTTTTGGGTTGTAAATGTGTAGATTCTTCTGTTTGTTACATGGAGTATTTTTATTTCAGGCATGAACACTCCACCTCAAAGCCAGCCGGCTGTGGAAGAGGAGGAGGAAGAGGAGCAGGATGACGATCAGAATGTTCCGGACCTTACTGTGTTTGCCATAGAAGACATGAAACAGTGCGGTCTTACTTTATAACATTCTGCTTCTCTTAAATATTAGCAAAACTAAAATAAAATAAAACACGTCATCTGTAGTAGCAATGGTGGTGGTGTAAAGTAGCATGGATTAAACTTTTGATATTTTCATACAATAAGTATTTGACATACTTTTAACTTAATTCTGTTTTTCTTCCTTAACAGGAGATATGACAGTGTTATTACCAAACTGTACACTGGGATTCAGTGTTATTCCTGTGGCATGCGATTCACTGCCTCTCAGACTGATGTCTATGCGGATCATTTGGACTGGCACTACAGACAAAACCGATTAGAGAAAGACATTAGTAAGAAGGTCACACACAGGAGGTGGTACTATAGCTTAATGGTAAGCGCGATCTGCTGTGACACAGTTCCAATGCAGATAGCGGCTGTTTCGCAAAGACTTTAACTTATTGGTTGACTTGTTTATAGGACTGGATTGAATTTGAGGAAATAGCTGATCTTGAGGAAAGAGCAAAGAGCCAATTCTTTGAGAAGGTTCATGAGGAGGTAGAAAAGAAAACTCAAGAAGCTGCAAAAGAAAAAGAGTTCTTGAGTGTCAAAGCTGCTCCAGATGTCGTTGGGGAGGTAAGTTCACACGTTGCTAAAAAGATTTTATTTTTTTTTTTTGTGGCATTTGACCTGCTTGAGTCTGTATTTGTCATGTTTTATAAGCGTACAAAGTCATGGGGTCGTGCGCAGAGGTTTCAATACTGATCTAATTTTCCTTTGAAGACCTGTGAAATCTGCCAGGAGCAGTTTGAGATGTACTGGGAGGAGGAAGAGGAGGAATGGCATTTGAAAAATGCGATCCGTGTCGATGAAAAGGTACGTAGGTTCTTAAATGTTCATTTGTGTATTCTGAGGATTGCTGCAGCAAATGTAATTAAAGTATCGTTAATTACTTTGTACTTTTCCTTGTAGTGGTATACAGATTAAAGTTATAAAGTTATGGTTTCCTACCGAGTACTTAAGTCGCTATTTAATCGGTAGCAGAGTAAATGCTTATCAGAGCGATTTGATTGAGGGGGACGTAGGATGCTACTCAGTCCACTTTTTTTTTATCCTTTAGACTTACCATCCATCATGTTATGAAGACTACAAAAATGTAAGTGTTTCTGCTCTTAAGCAAACCGTCTTTAGCCATGTTTGAAAATTTGTGATCTGAAAAGTATATATTTTCTTTTTTTTTTATTTTGTATTTCCTCAGACATCCTCGTTTGTTGATTGCACTCCATCTCCCAACAAAGCCCTTATGGAGAACCCTTTAAATGTGTTCATTAAAGAAGAAAATGACCCGTCGTCATGTTCCAGTATTAAGCAAGAACCAGACACGCAGAGCAGCTGCACTGATGCAAATGCTGAAGAGGCATTTCAGGTTAAGTTAGAAGCAGAGTCACAAGCCAGTGCAATTATTTTTTAATAATGCTGCTCCCCCCCTTTTATTTTCGAGACAGTACTGTAATTTCATTTTGTAAAGAGATTTTTATATTGGTGAGCTGAGGCAGGGACCTCAACTATGCATACATTAAATACATTTTTGTATTTGAAATTGCCTGCACATTCAGGTGTTTTGCTGTGAGAATGCTCATGAAAATGTGTCTTGGAAAAACATGTATGTATAAGATTTAATTTATAAATAAAGCTATTTTTGCTATTCTTTGTGTAATATTGGTAAAAGGGTATACTACCACCATGTTTCCTTTTACTTTTTCCCTCCTCCACCGGATATTGTTGCAACCCTTAAAGCCAGTCACTTGTTCAGTTAATACTTAGAGATTTATTCCAAATTCTTCAAGAATAGAGAATGATAAGGTAAGGTATGATCCAGCAAACAAGCCCTAGCTTTGAATTGCAGTACAAAGGAGGCCCTAACTCATCAATAAACATTTTGATTTTTCTGTGGTGTTGGTTTATAATAGTGCTTGGAATTCTTCTCCCTCTTTCTTTTTCAGAGACTTGATGCAAGTGGTATTTGCGTTATATTCCTGAATATTCAATAAAATATATAAAAATTAGTTTGTGTGTGAAATGTAATTGTGTGATTTACTGCTTCTTTGCTTTTCCATTCTTGTATTCTGACATTTGTCACGTGTATATAAATAAAGATGTGAAATAATGAACTTGAGTTTGCATTTAAATTCTTGCAATTTAATATTGACTGTACTTATAACTATCATATATTGCAGGACATTAAGGACTATTTGCCTAGAATGCTTGTGTATATACTGCTTTTATTTACAATACTCTTTCAATGCCAATAAAATAACGTTAAACAAATTTCACAATCTAAGGGTGTTTATTTTCCCCAAATGTTGTTTCAAAATGTTCTTTCAAGAGTTCATTTAACATTCAGGATTTAAGCAAACATTCAGCTGTAAATAACTAAATATTAATTCACTTCAGTAGAGTTATTAATGGTATAGATCATTAAATGTTAAAAAAACTGATTATTTTGGTGACTGAAGCGCGATAAATCAAGTTTACAGTATCATACTAAGTCCAAGCATTGAGAAACATTTTTCCAGTAATAAGGCCGGTGAGAAATGATAAAAACTATTGTATACATACAAAGTATCATTTCCATGGGACACCCAATCAATCACCAACATCCATAAGAAGTGTTACAGCACTGCTTTGCTGTATTAATATGGCTGTAATTAGGTCAGTAGATGTGAGAAGTCAACAGGAATGTATTTAAATATTGATTTCACACTTAAATATTGTCTTGCTGGTCGGGGATTCGAATCTGTCATTTTTCAATTACAAGTATGGTTCCCTAACCATTAAGCCACCACTGCCCTTAAGCAGAGAGTACCTATTTAGGACCTAAAATTTGTGAAACATCTGCTTAGCACCTTACATAAAGTTAAGTCTCACGTTTTGTGTAGCATGTGGGACTGAAATGTCCAGGAACATCATGAACTGAATCGTGAACCCGAAGAAGCAGTAAGTGGTCAGGGAACTGCAAGTGGCGAGAGCAACTGCGGCAGCTGGCAGGGCTGCAGGGTTACACACGCGAACAGGCTTCGCAAACGTGTTCTTGACCAGAAATGCAGCTAACTTTCCAGAATGCCCCCAAACGGGGGGCAGGAAAGAAATCACCACAGGCACCTTGACAGAGAAGCTCACATGACCCTAGTTTCTCTGCCCCCGAGGGCCCTGCACAGCCCAACCAGCAGTGCCAGCTCACCCATGTGTTTCACTGAACTCTGACACCACTATCTTGGCAAAAAACAGCAAAAATAAAAGCACATGTACAGTCATGTATGCATATAAAAATTTCAATAACAGTTATTAGCATCCAACAATGAAAAGAAATCTTGCATTGATACAAGTCTAGCATTGATTAGGTCAGCATTTCGTATCAATTGTAAGGCAAATGAAATTCGGAGGTCTAATAATCTTGCCCTACTTACCACCCGCTGGTTAAACTCACTCCTTATATTAATGCTTTAAGAAGATGGTTTTTGCATTTGAATATGTAACTATTGACCATATCATACCTCCAAAGTCTGGGGTTAAAAGCCACCCCTGCTATGCATGACTGGAGTTTGAATGCTCTTCTTGGGGTTCCTTTGGCATTCAGGATGGCTTTTTATTTAATTAAATTTAGGTGTGAAATGGGAGATTATGTTTTGAGTTCTGATTTTATTTTCTTTTGACATTTGAAACCTTAAATTTGTGAAGTGTTCTTCCAGTGTTACCAGTTTGGCATTTTTTTAAGCTCTCCTAGGTTTTATATCTGAAGGTGGGGTGACCCCCGCAAATAAAGCTCTATCAGTAAAACCCGGCATTCAGTCATTTATTGGTTTATGTGTAAATGCAGGTGTCAGCATGACCAAGGTAATCGGTCCACATTGATTTTAAAACCTTTTTTGAAGGAACAAAATGGTTCTAAGGCACATGCGCAACATCAGTTAATGAAAAAGGCCTGACAGAATCTACATTATATTAATAAATACAAAAACTGAAGATAAATTTAACAATGTTGCAAAATTTGCATTACGCAAATACTTTTCTCACATTGTCTCCATGTGAGGTGGCATGGTCCTTGTTTTTTCTGGTCCTTAAATATGTCACCATTTGATGATTGCGTCCTACTTCCAGAGACGGTAAAAACCTAAGGCGATGGCTAAGCAGGAGAACACTGAAGCTGAAATAAGAGAGAGAGAACGTACATATAGTGATACAAATATTCAGAAAAGAAAATATCATGCAACATATACAATTGCCCAAGTATTTATCTATAGTAAGTAGTCAGCCATTTATAACACCAAAAAATTTAAAGAGACAGGCTTTCAAAGGTTTTGCAATTAATGTTTACCTGCAAGATATCGAATAGTGTCAAGCTTAAGAGATTCTAGGAGTGTTTTCAATGAGGCCACCTCCAAGTCAATTTTCCTAGTTGTTTCCATTGTGCCACGGTCAATGTCCACATTCTGGAAATATTTAGAAGAAAATATTAATTTTAAAATCAAGAATGCGTTCTCATATTTAAATCACAATCAATGAAAGAATAAAAAGCTCTTTCAAAGTCAGAGAAATGCAATTATCAAACCTTTTTGTGGAATTCTGTACTAACTTCTATAAGCTTCTTTTCTTGCTCGGTAAACTGAAAAAGATCGAGTAAAATATATAAGGCAAAATACAGACAAAACGTCTACTGGTTTAGTATGGTAATGCGATACATAAATGCACTGTAAAGGGAGCAGAAATGTAATATTCACCATGTCTGTAACTCTGCTTCTCTCCAGATTTATGTCCAGTTTCGCATCAGCACTGATTTTCTGACTCTCTTCCTGTAAAATATACAAATTCATTTTTAAAAACAAATGCACAATACAATCCTTCCGTGTGTTTCCACACAAAGACGCAGGGTCTGTCAAAGTCGCAGGTGCGCTTAACCAGCCGCCTTTGTCGGCCGTAGGACCGACTGGCTCAGTATGAATGCTTGTATATATGCACAGAGCAAAGGTTTGAGGCTGTTCCCAGCAGGCGCTGAATTGTGTGGTAACTCACTGTTAGTAGATACTCGTGGTTAATTCCAAGTGCCAAGATTAACTTACTATGAGCCTTCTCTTGATTTGTTCGAGTTCCGTTTTCATTTTCTGATGAGGAAAAATAATTCACATTATTTCATAAAACCAAAGCAGAGAAGTAAACACCCATCCCTTCATCAATCTTCATTCCATATCTCCTGGTGAATATCAGGGTTCAAAGTAAATATCCATTTATCAGTCCCACAACTGCTTTTCCTATTACTGTAGTTACTGTCAGGTTAATAATGGAAAAAGAAGAAGACAATGACACGTCAAAGAACAGCTGCTGGTTATTCTGCCGCTTGAGACGGATGAGACAGACAAGGCGTTACTCTGACGTGTTCTATTTACCTCATTTTCGGAACGTAGGTTAGCAAACTCACTCTTCTCCAGAATCACCATGTCCTTTCTTATAGAGTCAAGATGAGCCATAATCTGCTGAAGAGCTATTTCCTACGCATGAAAAAGTATAAACATCTTACTTTCTGCACCACACGGTTTGCCTGCCATTTATATAAAGCATCTGCTGATTTGAGTCTTATAGGAAATATACCTGATGAGTGCCAGTCACCATGTCCCTGTACACAATGTCCATGTTGGCGGTAGTTAGTGTCACCAGTGCTGACACAATCACTTCCGCTTGTCCTTTTTCAAACCCTAAAACAGAATATTTAAAGAATCAGAAAGATGCAACATAGTTTTGAACTTCAACATATAGTAGGGCCACAATATAGTATGAGCACTGGTACGGAGTTTTGAAAGTATCAGCTGGGGAAGCCTAAAGACTAGTTGAAATGTATTTTTGTGCTGTACTCATTTAAAATTTAATTTTGTTTGTTGAATGAAGGACAAAGCAAAGACTCTTACCATTAGCTTCCAGCTCTTTTACTAGAGCGTGGGTGTCGAACGTCAATTTCCGCTGCTCCAAAGGAGTCAGCTCAACTTTTCTCATATCATAGGTGCTGAGAGCTGCAACTCTGTGAAACCCTAATGCAAAAATGAAGGTGACACATGCGCATAGGCGATACACACAAAGTACATGTTTGTCACAAAAGATAAACAGCTATGCTGAAAGAGAAGCCTGGTAGACCTGCATAATACCTCTGTGAAGAACAGGACTACTGGACAAATGAGTGGAAGGTGTGGTTCTTCAGCCACAATGCCAGATGTCACCATATAACAAAAGAAAACTTAGACCAACTGAAAAGAATGATGTTTGGGGAGGTTTTGCCGCCTCAGGGCCTGAGCATCTAGCCGTCATACAGCTGTCTAAAAATCCCACATGGTAGCAGCAGAGGTGGAGATTTCAGGTCCAGAAAGTACAAATCCAGACCAGGGTTTTGCTTCAACCAACCAGTTGAGTATAAAGAGTCACAGTCACAGGGTACTCAACTGGTTGGTTGAAGCTAAATCCTGCTCTGGATTTACAATCCATGGACCTGAAATCTCCACCTCTGGATAGCAGACAGTATGTGAAAAGGATGCAAGATCATCTGTTAAAACGCTTAAATTGAACTGTAAATGGACAACGACCCTCAGTGGTGCCGTAAATTTTCAAACATGATTGGACTGGTCTGGGTTGAGGGCACAAAATGATACGATTTCATGGGGCCCAAAATCTCTTGCAGCACCCCTGATGACCCTAAACACTGAAACAATTTCTGAAAAATAAAAATGGTTTGAAAATAAGTGCCGGACTATTATTTATCGGACAAGTCGAGGCCCGAACTTGAAGTGGGTTGCGCACATGAGCACAGCATGAGAAATCAAATATCACTGTCAACTATGTGATGTTATTTTTGCAAAGGGGGGTATTCAAGATAGGAATGTACTTATTTTTCCACAGAAAAATAATTGTGGGGCACATAGCATAGACAAAATGTTCTGTTTCATCAAGATATTCTACAAATATCCAGTACAACAGTTAAACATTATATGAAATGCATGGCGAAGTATAAGAATGTTTACAATTCAAGGGTTTGGGGGTGGAAATTGCAGACTATTTGCAGATAGATCCAGGTAAATCCAGGCCCATCAGCGACACCTACTGGAGCAACACGGCAACGCGCAATATCAGTGTACGAAACCAAGGTTACCAGGCGTTCATTAGTCAGGGCAGGACCGAACACCCAACATACCCGGCGATCCTCCGGGGGTACGATATGTATGTGGGCCGAGAAAATGTACTGTCCCTCCTCTGTCACCAACGCATATCGCCCGGCAAACAGTTATCAAGCGTAACAACCCTCATTCACGGTGGGGTCGTTAGGGACCCCAAAGTCCTGGGCCGAATGTATACCGCAGATCAGCGCTGGAGGTGATGAAAAGGCAGCCGACAAAAATGCAAAATTAACACGATACTTGTGTAGTCACAAAGGACAACTGCTTGATCGGGGGTTAAATCGGTCTAGTCCAGTCCGTCCAAAGAACTGTCGTCACTAAGGTTCCGGCATTTGTTAGATAAGGTTAAACTGTAAAGTTCTATCTTAAAATTATTTTAAGTTATTAGTGTAAGGGTGGATAGAAAACAAATTTCCCTACCTTTCACATTATTCAGCCTTGCATGGTTTATGATCGAGGATTTGTTTAAGAAAGTTCTTCTTGGACTAAATAAACTTAGACTGCGTATACATCTCATGGTTGCAGAAGTCATATAACACACACAACTACTTCGATTTCAGGAATGATCGAATTAATTGTTCTTGCCTGAACTGCTTTCCCAAAGTTATACAAAAAAAAAAAAACATACAAATTCATCCGGGTCCTTCACAAGAACATGCAGCTGGTCCTGTCTTTAGGAGTCATTTGCGCAGCAGGCGATCTGCGTGGGTTGTTGCCATGCTCTTAACTCGTTTTACATTGTGTTAAAATACCAGCTTCCAACTCTAAAACATACGAATTTCCCTGTCACTGACACCATATGGGCTTATCTCAATGGGGGAACGTACTTCGCTAGGCATGGAAGAATGGAATCCGGTCGAAATCCGTAGAGATTATACAAGCTTCATTTACAAACGCGTAAAAAGCCTAAAGCCGTTTGGCCCTCTTGGCTTTCCATAGACGCGGGCCGTATGCTGCGCATCTTCCTATTCGGAAAACGATGCTGCTTGACGTTTATTTTAGTTAGATTTGTTCTTTTTTCTCTCCTACGAATATGGCGGTTCAGAAAAAGGAGTTTTTTAGTTGGTTCTCTGCCTTGGCAATTGGAGTTTCCCTTCTAAAATGTCTGTTGATAAATACATAGTAAGTTACCAAGCCACAAACGTGAATTTTAACATTAACCTGCAAGATATGCAGTAACCTGCATATGCCAATATACAATAACTAGTATAACAATTTAAATTCAAAAAAGCAAAACATTTGCACACAATTTCTCACGGCGGGCTGTACTTTTCTGTTCCCTATGACAGTTTGTCTTCGTACATGTCTGTTGGTTGTTTTTCCATGATCAGTTTTTGTACTTTTCAGCCATTCCACTGATTTCGAGGTGCACAGAAACTGGCTTGCTATCACCCACAGTTTACCTGTTTCAAAGTGGTATTTTGAGGTATGCGAATATGACTTAGTACTAGATTCTAAAACGAAAAACGTTACATTTTTCTATTCCTCTGATGTATCTGATGCAAGTCCTAAACTGCTTTCAGATAGTAACTTTATCTAAATCCCAGTCAGTAATAAAGAAATTAAGGGGTGTTCAGATATCTCTGGACGACCCCCATCTTGCAATATATGTACTGCTAGTCACTATATAATATATAATACATGTATGTTGGTAAAATTGGTTTTATCTTGTATATTTGTATAAAGATATTCATTCATTTATTCTTTTTTCAGCAATACTCAGAGTGGACCCTTGATTACCCTCCTTTGTTTGCCTGGTTTGAATATGGACTCTCTCATATAGCAAAATATTTTGACAATAAGATGCTGGTTGTACAGAATCTGAACCATGCAAGTCCAGCTACAGTTCTTTTCCAACGGTTGTCTGTCATTTTTACTGATCTCGTCTTTATTTATGCTGTAAAAGAGTAAGTATTTTCAGTATTCAATGCCAAAAGTTTCCTATCTTTACAGGTCTGGTTGCAAAGTTTCTTATTACACATAATGTAAGAGAATATTTTTCAAGTCACAAATGTTAAAAGTAAGAGATATCAATTTTAATCAAAAATATTTCTTAGTGGTTAGTGCAATGCTCAGCAAAATTTGCAGCACAATTTACTAGTTTAAGATTCCTTTTATTAAAATTAAATATGTGGTTCGGTATAAAAACCCAGGAAATATTTTAAAAGTACCCAACGTAAAGAATCAGAATTTGCATGCCAAATGTTAATTTTTATTATGGGTGTTTTTATAAATTTGATAACGAAAATAATACAGTTTTAGGAGAATGCGTTCATCGTTGTTTCTCAGGTGCTGTAAATGTGTGCACGATAAAAAAGGAACCAAGAACACTTTGGAAAATCCCCGCTTCGTCCTGGCGGTGCTGCTACTGTGGAACTTCGGACTTCTGATTGTTGATCGTATCCTTAGGCTGTATGAAGGCTTTTTTTTTTTTTTAACAGATTTAATCAGTTACACTGTAACGTTTTCTGAGTTCGCGAAATGAGAGCAGATCTGTAATGTCAAATTGCAGTTGTTTTTCTTAACGCTTTTAGATATCCATTTTCAGTACAATGGATTTCTGTTTGGTCTTCTTCTCCTTTCAGTGGCAAGACACTTTCAGGTATAAAAGCTGATTTATTCTTAAAATGAAACAGACCCATGATTTAAAAACAGAATTTTAGATTCAAAAATGTCTTATGGACATTTTTATAATATAAATACAATGAAAAAAATATTATAAGCATTATTAAATAATATAAGAAATTATATTTTCATGATTTCCATATTAAATATATTTTGATTTTTATCGTTTTTAACAGGGAAGGCACTTGGAAGGAGCCTTTCTGTTTTCTGTGCTCCTAAATTTGAAGCACATTTATCTGTACATCGCACCTGCGTATGGCATCTATTTACTGAGATCGTTTTGCTTCATTCAGGACAATCCAGGTGATTTATTAAAATAGGAATATTTGAAATTAAAAGTGAAAAGCTCTAGTACAAAAAACACCCAGATTCTTATTCATTGTGATAAATCTTTTTTTTTCCCCAGAATTGGGAAACTATTTTATTTTTTTCATTCTTTTTTGAATTGTGGAGCATTATAATTTCTTCTTTTTTTAGACAGATCTATCAAATGGAGGAATTTCAGCATTGTTCGATTAGTGGAATTGGCAGTGATTGTATGCTCAGTGTTTGCACTTTCATTTGGGCCATTTATTGCCTTGGTAAGTGTTCAGTTATATTTTGAATATACTGAGACAGACTTAAAGCACATAATCATATCGTATCTTAAGTATTTGAAATAATTTATTGTTTAACATTCTTATTCAAGATATTGTATAAAAATGGATTCTATCCCAAATATTTACACACAACTTTATTTCTTACATAAAAGATCCTTTTAATCAGGGCTCTTCAATTCTGGCCAGTTCTCCCAGGTAGTTACTTTAATAATTAATGATTCTGATTGGCCAGAGGCTTCACACCTGGCTTACAGGTAAAGTAAGGTTGGAAAATCCTCAGGGCTCGGCCTTTGAGGACTGTGATTTGAACAGCCCTGCTTCAAATAAAACCTTTAACGTTTGCTTTAATGACCATCTTTTCCTAGGGCCAATTTCCTCAAGTTGTGTCCAGACTCTTTCCCTTTAAACGAGGGCTGTGTCATGCCTACTGGGCCCCCAACTTCTGGGCCCTGTATAATGCTGCCGATAAAGCTCTGGCCATCTTGGGTAGGAACCGATCATCATCAAAATAATAACTGAACCGGAGAAACAAAATACCAGCATGCAATGCATTCTCTGATTTAATTGTTCATTTCAATGCAGGTGTGAAACTGAAACTGCTTGATGTGCACAGGCTTCCCAAAGCGTCAATGACAGGAGGCCTTGTGCAGGAGTTTCGGCACTCAGTACTGCCCTCTGTGTCCCCTTTAGTTACACTGATATGTACCCTGATATCAGTATTTGTAAGTGACTTATTTATTTTAGCCTGTTAACTTATTGTATTCATTGTATTCCTGTATCCCTATATTTTATTTATGGATGTGTTTAAGTGTAATATACATATTTGCTAATAATTTTGTCACAAAATTTGAAATGTCTGTTTCCAAAAGCCTGCCATTCTGCACATCTGGCTCAGGCCGTCCGGGGCCCGGGGATTCCTGCGATGCATTATCATCTGTGCCATGGGATCCTTCATGTTTGGTTGGCATGTGCATGAAAAAGCTATCTTGATGGCAGTACTCCCGTTAAGGTATCTGACATGTACCACGTAGCCTTGATTTGAGTGTAAATCCAATAATTGCCTTAGAACAGATTTTGTTGTTTTGTTACAGTTTGTTAGCAGTGGAAAACCAAAGGGATGCAGGAATATTCCTAATCTTAGCAACAACAGGGCATTTCTCTCTGTTTCCGCTACTGTTTACTACCCCAGGTAAGTCTTTATCCTCACTAAATCCATCCATTTTCCAAACCGCTTATCCTTACTGGGTCGCGGAGGGTCCGGAGCCTATCCCGGAAGCAATGGGCAC
>JAODJX010000040.1:6770525-6798866 GCA_026776945.1 Isichthys henryi | reverse complement strand
CAGCTGCACCATAGAGAGCATTCTATCTTACTGCATCTGTGTATGGTCTGCCAGCTGCACCATAGAGAGCATTCTATCTTACTGCATCTGTGTATGGTCTGCCAGCTGCACCATAGAGAGCATTCTATCTTACTGCATCTGTGTATGGTCTGCCAGCTACACCATAGAGAGCATTCTATCTTACTGCATCTGTGTATGGTCTGCCAGCTGCACAGCTGCTGAACAGAAGGTGCTTCAAGGGGTCATCAACACTGTCAAGAAACTCACTGGCAGTTCACTCACCTCCCTAGATGGACTGTATAGTTCCCGCTGTTTAAAAAACATCCTAAAATACCCAATTCCATCCAGGTCACTCTCTTTTTGAACTGCTGCCCTCAGGCAGATAGTTCAGAGTGAAGAAAACAAGGACCAATAGACTAAAGAACAGTTTCTATCCCAGAGCCATAATAGCACTTAACAGGGCAAAAACGTGAACTTTGTGCAATATAAAGTTTGGCATTCAAATTTCGTTGTATCTACAATGACAATAAAGATATAATTTATTCTATTCTATTCATGGTCAATCACTTTCAAAATGGCTTTTCTGATTATTCTAATTATAGAATCCTGTATTTCCCACATTTCTCAGAACTTCAGTAAAATATAAAGCAGATGTCTTTCTGAAGATGGTATGTCTTTTTCTATATTTCTGTACACAATATTGGTCATTTGTGTCCAATTTAAGTAGCATTAAAATTGCTGCATTATGTTAAATACATATAGAGTAAATCTAGAAATATCAATATAAGAACAGAATTCTGCCATCAGTTAATAATAAAATAAAACAGTTACAAAGTGCTCAGTCTGTGTTGTACAGCAGGACAGTAGTTGTTTCGCATACTTCTTACAAACACTTTTTTTGGAGTAGAAATGGTGTAGAATACTGAGCGTGCCTACTGACAATGATGTACTGCTTCTTCAGTTTGTTACAAGCCTTCGGAAAGGACAGTGCAAGGTGGCATCTGGAATGCTCTAGTATTGCAAAGCATAGAAATATTGGCTTGGGGTTCTGTTACCCTGTAATAAATTCAGCTACATTATTTGTAGCTAAATGGTATTACAAAGACAGCTAACTCAAGAATAAAAAAAGAAATGAAAGATGTGCGACACAAGTGTCTATCCAGAATCCAACACACACCAGCAGGGGGCGATACACACCACATAGGCAGCCGGTAACCACGGTTTCCTCATGTACTGCTAACAGGTCGTAGCTGCCAGCTGTTAATTTCCCCAACTGGGGGGTGGGACTAACTTCTGCAATGCTGCTCCAAGCCTATGTTAGAGAGCAGGTCAAGGAGAGAACAAAAAGGGTAAGAAAGTTGTCTGTGTTCTCTCAGTGCCCTCAAAATAGTCAACTTGGAGACCTACCTGAGGCAACTGCTACTTCCTGAGCAGCCAATCTGGGCCAGAGGAATCCTGCCTGCTGATTTGGGGGAGGAGGACAGAGGTGGAGAGTGCAAGTCCAGAAAGTACAAATCCAGACCAAGGTTTTGTTTCAAAGAACTAGTTGAGTACTCTGTGAATGTGACTCTTTATACTCAACTGGTTGGTTGAATAGTTCTGGACCTGCACCTTTCACCTCAGGCAGAGGAGCTGTGCCATAACGTGCCCATATTCTCCTGTAATCCCTGAATAAATCTCACCTCTATAGGTGTTTTTGCCTGCACCTTTGTTTCCGCTGCCTACTTGCCTGTCACACTTGGTATTACTTACTTCAAGTCATGCACGTTTTGTTAGTAGTGTTTTTAAGTGCCTGCTTTTGGTCTGTTGCTCAGTGGTTTATTGTGACTGTTTCCCTGTGTTGCTGTGTGATTATTAGTTGAAGTTGCCATATTTTAGTTATTGTTGCTTCCTGTGTTCCTCCTTCCTTCGGTATTGTTTTTCCCGGTGTTGATCCCTGAGTTTTATTTTGTCCCCTTGTGGTCCCTTTGTTTTCTGTTTCTCTTTTTGTGCTTCGTTAATAAAACTCTGCTTTGTTGGAGCCGCTATGTGGATTGTCTCTGCCTCAACATGCCCATCCATAACAGAATGAACCACTCAGGAAAAGAACAAGTCAACCAATCACTAAGGACTCAGGGCAATACGGAACAGGTGGGGTATATTAAAATTAACAGACTGGGAAACAAACACTGAGGGCTATCTACACTAGGAGAGACATGGTGTGTATGTCGATGCTTCCATGTCCCACTCTCCCCAGTGTGGGGAAGCAATTAAAAAGGGTTACATCTTTAGGTGTGTGGAGTTTAAGTCAAGGGAGGTGATGCTAAGATTATACAATTCCTTGGTAAGGCCCCACGTAAAATATTGTGTGCAGGTTTGGTCACCATACTTTAAATAGGATATTGCTGCCTTAGAAAGGGTTCAACGTAGGACTACAAAAATGATTCCTGGTCTTAGAGTGATGTCCTATGAGGAGAGTTTAGCTGAGCTGAATCTATTCAGGCTCAATCAAAGGAGACTGAAATAGTTACTTCAATATTAGTTCAAATACTAGAACTCGTGGCCATAGGTGGAAATTAGTGGGAGAACAGTTTAAACTGGATTTGAGAAAGGATTTCTTTACACAGTGTGTACTTAGAGTATGGAGTAGTATTCCTGTTAGTGTAGTGCAAGCTAAAACCTTGGGTTCCTTTACATCAAAGCTAGATATGATTTTAAGAACTTTAAGCAATTAGTTGAATTCTGCCCAAATTAACTTGATGGGTCGAATGGCCTCCTCTCATTTGTAAATTTCTTATGTTCTTATAAGGAACACAAGTAAACCTGAACATACCAAGGCACATGCAGGGTAACCATAAAACAAGGACACAAGCAAAAACCTATTATCAATACACACCGGGGGTTAAAATAAAACCAATATTCAACAAAGGTAGGGCTAGCCTCAAACTTATGATGAAAAGGATGTCTGAGCCACATGCTCAGCTCTCTAAGCCATATGGCAATCCAGAGAGCAGGGAAAACACACAAGGGCAACCCCAAACTGGATGGTCAGCAGCCTGCTGGCCCAATGGAGAAAAGGCAGAAAGAGACAGGGCCAGGCAGGCACAAACTCTGACAGTTTCAGACACTGTAACTGTGGCAAAGGCTCAGGGGTTTAAAAATCTAAATAATTAATGAGACACAGGTGAAAAATGGGTCTGATTAGCGTTGGTGATTGTGTGGGTAAGACGGAAGCCCATAAGTCTGTCACAGGTTGTAATAAAATGGCTTAATCTTCCCCAATCTACAGCACTACCTCCAACTATTAGATTTTATTGGTGTTGTTAAATTTTCTTTCAATAACAAAAAAAACAGTCTAGAATAATTTTTATTATATAACAGATATTGTCAACCAAATAGGGAAATGTACTAATAGATACATGTGTTACATTTGAAGAATGTACTATATGTAATCAGCTTTCTCTCTCAGTCACAATGAATACTCTGAGAAATTAAGTTCAAATTATATATTTTCATGAAGTTCTTTGGTTGTAGGTCCTAAATCAATTTGATCGAAGGAAGGAAGGAAGGAAGGAAGCATTGCTGTTATTGCATTAACCATTAAGTGTGGTAATACGTATTCTGTTGTTGATTCACTTGGTGCCACATCTTGGTGAAATTAATTGCAGCAATTTATTGATTATTTGCCACTGATTTTATACAAAGGGATCTGGTTTAACACTTTATTCTGGCTATCTGTTAAGCAGCATGTTGCCTATAGATTCACACAATGTTGTATTGTCATAGAAATTGTGGTCATACACATTCCATCAGATCTCATAATTAATGAAGGATTTACTAATGAAGAATATAGGCGACACCATTAAGATACATGCATGATTTTCCAAAAAAACAAATCATGGCTAAAAAACTTTACAGCAAAAAATGCCCATTTTGACTTCGTCAAGCCCCAAAGGACATTACAAACAAAGATTTGGGGTTCTGGAATGTAGACACAAGAAATGAATTTATAATACAGCAAAATCTCCAGCAATAACACAATGATGTTAAAAATAATTTACATTACATTGAAGTAACCCCGTTCTGATCCAGGGCACTTACGTTTACTTACAAAAACATGTCATGTGTGCTGTTTTAGACAAGCCAGCTGAAGAACATGAACAAAGAACAATTTCCTTATATGGCAGTAGATATTCAAAATATCATACCCGTAAAAACCAGTTCTAAATGAGAATAAAAATTATAATGACAAAAAATCAAATAAAAAAAAAAAATTCTATTACTCAAAATAGGTAATTTATTTTCCATTCCCCTATAATTTAACATCAATATAAATCTTTGTCTCTCTGCATTGCTTCATACGTATATATGTGGCCATACAGTAATAATAACCTGAAATTTTGGTGATCAGCTGTGATTAAGTGTAATCTGAGGTCCAACAATGCTGATACTGGCGCGGAAGTGCAAGTACTATTCCTTTAGTGATGCACTAAATTAAAGTGAAGTGGTGGTAGGGATCAGCCTTTCCACACATGAACTTTCGCAGGAAGTCACTAATAACTTGATCACTCAAATCCCTGGAATCACAAAGCACACTTTCACATTACGGGCGCACACCTGGTCACCTAACTGCATGTTTCTGCATTGACGGGAGAAACTCATGCAGACACATGACAAGCATGCGAAGGCCAAACCCCGAGATCTGTGGGCCCACAGTGCTCCCCAATGCCCAACCATGCCATCTTATCATACAGCAAATACTTTGGAAAATGAGCGACCCTTGTCCATCCAGGTACGATACTTATCAGTACTGCTAAATTTTCAGACTTGGAATCCACTCAAAAATCCTAAATGTAAAATATTCAGTTAATCTGAGTTCATTTAAAAGTGAAATTGAGAACAAGCAAATGACACTGTAGCCACAATGCCGAAGCATTCTTTCTGATTCCTTGCCTATATTGTGCTGTGTAAAATAGCCCTTTGGATGTATGTGCAGAAATTTTGTCTGCTTCTTTCAGTGTTCACCTCTTCTCCGTTCTTCTTCCTGCTGTTAAACGATATGATAGAGGAAGAATTAGGCTTTACATGTAATAAATAATAAAATACAGTGCACAGGTATATTTATACAAGACAAGAACAGCAGGTATTTAATCAAGGTTAGTCTTTTACCTTGTTACCGTAATGTACAAATATGCTTAATCTCAATTTGGACAAACAAACAACAGTGAACTTAATAGAAATGTTAATGCTTATGTGCTATTTTTCGACAATGGTTTGGAATTATATAGTTGAATAGAAGAGTGACATTTTATTCGTTTTAAATGAGACAAAAATTCTAACAAGAAGTCCCCTTTTTGTTTTACCCAATCTCACTTTTCTATACAGGTGAGTAAAAGCTTGGGGGGGTGGGGATGCAGTGATGAGCAGCCATCCTACGACATGGGGGTTCAGAGCCTTACTCAAGGCCCCACAGACATGTAATTATTCTGCCAAGGCCTTGGCTCCAACCTGGGACCTCCTGATTACAGACACAGAGGTTTAGCTTGATGAGCCATACATCGCCCCCTAATGGTGTCCCTGAAAATCCTGTAAATCGCATTGAAAACATTTGAACCCCCTTTAAATACCTGTCAGATAACAAAGTATCAGTCAGGTGTTGCCTCATACCTTCTACATCCCGATGCCCTCGTCTGCATCCTCCTTTTCCTGCAGCGGTGCCCCCTTCTTTACTCCTGTACTGCCATCTGTTTCTTCAGCTGCTTCTGGTTGTAGTTCTTTGCATTCTTCCTGTATTTTTGGAGCCTCTGGAGCGCTGTCAGACATCTGCGACTCAAGTGGGGTCTCTCCATTGGGAGTGCTGTCAGACGTCTGCGGCTCAGGTAGGGTCTCTCCATCAGGTTTCCTTGGCTCTGTAACATCTTCAGCTGCCTCACAGCCACACGTGGTGTCTGTCTCCACTTTCTTGTCTTTTATTAGACTCTCCTCCTTTTCCAGTTCCGCCCTTCCATCGGGGAGAGCGGAGGGGGTGTTTTCTTGTCGTTCTTTCTTGGGGACCGAGTCACTCTCCTGAAATACATCTTCCTCGTCTCCATCGTGCAGGGAGCCACTCGTAGCGGACGATGTCGGGCCCATTTCCTCCGTCCCCGACGGCTCCTCCCCTGATGACTTTCTGGGGAGCCGTGTAGGTGGCCGTCGCTTAATGGAGTGCCGAGCTCTGCCCTTTGTTTTTCAGTGAATAGTAAAACGGTCAGCACAGGACAGTCTTTACTCGTCTGTAAGCAATGATTTCAGGAAGCATAGTACATATTACATGCATATGATGAACCTAACCTGGATGCTTTCGCTATCGTAAAATTCACTTCGGACACTTCAGCCTGGTCCCTCCCTTTGTGTAGGAAAGTCACTATTGTTAGTGCTATCTATGCTAATCTTATTCTCTTTTGCTGTACCTTTGAGTTCTCTCTGTCTGTTCTTTGTACTTTCTCCTTTTATAGGCCAGTTCATACTTCACTTTCGGGCTGTGGATGGTCATTCGCGTGGCAGTTTAATGAGATGGATAAACTTTTATCAACAGAGTCAAAGTTATTGGTCTGGGCGAAATTACATTAATATAGTATGCCGCTGTATTTTGAAATCCTTGCGACAAAATTAGCCAGGACCCCTGATTATTAAAATACCATATACCTTGGTATAATGTCTGGACAGCTTGAAAAATTAGATATGCGGGTACCTCCTACCCTCCTCATTTAGCTGCTCACCATAACTACTGCAACAGCAACAGCTATTCTTCCTCTACTCTTTCATCATTGACTGCTGATCTGTGAAAGTCGCTGCTGCCACCTACTGGAAATACCTAATCAATTATCTTGACACGATTCCCCATAGACAGAAATCTGGGCTACACGTATACCAACCGCAGCCACCCACAGCCAATTCCTGATGATGAAATTTATGTCACCAAAAACACTCGTGGAAATGTATCTTTAGATGCTGTGGGTTATTAGCTTCTATCAAGGCAAATGAACTATGTCAGTCTTACCTTATTGATGCTTGGCAGGATGTTACCCTCGGCAGGCTTCTCAAAGCTGGCAGGTGCCTCATCCTCACTAGGGCGGCGCTGGTGGGGTTGTGGTGGGGGACTATGGGGACCGCATGGTGGGGCAAAAAAGGGAGCAGGCTGCTTAACCCCAGGGCTCATTGGTGAGGGCAGCAGAGCCGTGGGCGACAGAACCAGATTGGCCTGATGAAGGTAAAGGATTGAATGTCAGCGTGGTTCCCAAAACATAAAAGTCACCCTGAAAGGTCAGGTACGTGTTCACTTGTGCACAACAGAAAACACCTAATACAAAAATGCATACAATAAACAAGTGTTTCCATGTAACTCTGGGAATTATTTTGATGAACATAAACAAAATATAATACATATGATGCTTAAACAACAGTAGCTAAGACACTACAGATATATGTAGTTGGAGAACAGCAGTTTGAGAGCACACTGAAAACCTAGGAATGTTTTAATTTAATTCTGGAAATGAAGTGTCAAGATTACTGGAAAAATGTTCTATTTAATGGTGAATCCAAGTTTGAGATCTTACAGCAAGAGATGAACAGAGGAGCGATTGATACCATAGAGCAGCGTTTCTCAAACTTATTTGTCCTGCAGACCACTCATGTCAGGCTTTGTGGCTTTGGGGCCTTGCATAGACGACTGCCCCCAACCCTCCGCCCCCCCGCGGACGCATATCCGCATAGATAAATAGATAGACAGACAGACAGACAGACATAGATAGATAGATATTATTACTATAGATAGATAGTATTACTATTATTATTATTGTTATTATTATACCTGACCTGATCTGACTGAATTTTGATTGGTGCAGAAGCGAGACTCCGCGGACCGGCAGGAAACCTCTCATAGACCGGCACCGGTCCGCGGCCCATAGTTTGACAAACGCTGCCATAGAGTATGAAAACATCAGTGAAATGTGGTGGTGGGACTATTCTGGATGTTTTCCTTACTCTGTAGTTCAATATCTGCACTGAATCGACTACAGCCTGAGAACAGAAAAGTACGATTCCATTTTTAGAGACATGCTACACCCTCTGGTTTGGTTCTTAGTGGAGAAAGATTCATACTGCAGAGGATAATGACCCAAAACATATGTGGAAGCTTTGCAAGAACTAAGAAGAGCAAAGAGGAACAATTACCGCAGACTCCAGTCACCTGACCTCAATCGCACTGAATGTTCATTGGGGCACTTTAAGATCAAGACGGCCAAGCGTCAACATCACAAGACGATCTTTGGAACATTCATCAATGAATGATGAATGTTCAATGAATCATCATACTGGGACATAACATGGCTCATCAGGTTTCGCACGAGATTGAGGAGTCAGTGCCAGCTCAAGAGAACACTGCCATTAAAGCAAAACGGGTGCAGGAGAGATCCTTTAGTTCAAATTTTCACTCAAATTGTCATGCTGACTATATAAGTGGTAATGTGCAGTTATATATCAAATTAGATAAAATAGGCATTTTCATGTCTTCTCTGACATTTCAACTCTACTCTGTAAAATATATATATATACAGCTTTAAGAGTCATAGACAAAATTAAAAAATGTAAGCTATTTGTAATAAGAAGAAAATATGAAAATATTTTCTACAAAATTATTGGCTCAATTTAATTAAAAACAATGCATTGAGAAAACCTGAAAAGACTAAGCAATGTGTCTGAATAGTGGATTGTCTTGGTGTTTTTATAAACAGTTAAAAATGCCAAAAAGGGAACAATGAAAAAGGTTCATTCAGGCTTAACCAATCAGAGGCATATGCCACCACAGTGCAGACAGAGTACAGACTGCTGTGAAAGACCTCTTCTGGCTGCCCAGGATCTTCCAATGCTTTCTGTTATCTTTTTAACTTGACAATCTGAACCAGACTGTCCCTAAAACATTTAAGGACAACTCCTTTCCACTCACATCATGAACGGATTAAATTGCTAGCTGTGGAGTCGTTGTGTTGTGGCCACCATCACCCACTAGAGGGCAGTGCCACTCCATAGAATGTTTATTCACTGTAGTCCATCAAACTGGTTCTAACAATATTTGGATAAATTAAATTCGTAAGACCCCATACCATGAAATATTGAGAGATACTCAAAAGGCCTGACTTACCTGCAACTTCTCAATAAGTGGGGAGCTCTTAGACTTCACCTTATGAGGCTGTGACGAAGCCACGCCCGGTTTCTGTAATGAATTTGAGAATCAGATTATCAACTCCAAGAGGATCATAAGGACTTCAGAAATGAATTTTTGTATGTAAATATTAGTTTATGTTTATCTAAAAATTCTTCTTTCATAACTCAGAGGAAATTTTATCGAAACTGTGCGAATATGAATAAATGTGCTGTAAACATTACATAATGACACTCCACGTTAATTTATATACATACAGTAAAAGCATTTAGCTAACAGGAGGAAGACTGTTTTCTAGGCTTTAGTTATTCTGCTTTCTTTCGCTTTCTATTGCCATGGCGTGTTATTGAGCATTCGTCTTTGAAGAATATTGTTTAATGGTTAGTAAGGCTCCAGCAACAAGAGACTTTCCTAAGAACAGCAAACGACAGATGTTCACTATGAATAGACCCCTGACCTCCTGTTTGTCCTGCTCCTCGTCATTTTTCATTTGCAGCTTCAAAAAGCATGGTGGCTTTCTACGAATATTCTTGCTCTGAAATGAAAAGATACAATTGCATGACTACATAGACACGATAATGATGTCGCTAGCAATTATTCAGGAAGCATTTTTAAGCTATTGCACAGAAAACCACTGTTAAATAGTCACCGAAACAGCCCGAGCAGAATTTTACTTCCTTTAATTTCCAGGAATGGAAATCACCTGCAATAAGTAATCAGATTACTGTATCAATAATTGAAATGTTCCACCAAAAACACCAAAGTTTGAAAAACATATTCTTTTACAATTCCGTTTGAAATTGTACATATGTTTGTGTGTGCCATGCATTATCAATAAAAGAAGATGCTCCATTTTTAAGTTTGCATTAATGAAGTTTTAAGCTGTTTTACAAATAACCTACAACTTAAATTATTCTAATTACAAACTAAGATTCCTTCTTTGCTTGTCCCTACTAGCGCAGTTGTTTTAATTGAACTTCAAACCAGTTTTAGGCTGGTTTTTCTTCCACATTGTTATATTTTGCATGCAAATCTCTGTGCACCACTGCACTGCAGCATAGCAAAAGAAATATCATATATCAGAAGAAAGCAAACTCAATAAGAAATAAAAGTTTGCTTCCATGCAACAGTGCCAAATTACTGCTCCAACGCCGTGATGAGTGAACTTGCAGCACTAGCATGGATTTTTGGTGGTGCTGTTTCACAATTCAAACCCGAAGTGTGATATTCCTTGGTTTCGGTTTTGCAAAAGGAAGCAAAACAAAATGGAAAAGAAGACACAAATGATGGAAAGAATCTCACCACTTCGGTTCTGTCAGGTGTTTGTGGATTTTGGCCCTTGAATTTTTCTGCCAACTTCGACACGGAATGTTGTGCAAAAGTACTTTTCTAAACCAAAAAAGAAAAGCAGAAATGAGTTATATTCCTTCAGTATTTTGACTATACAACAATGGCATTCTTACATACAGACACATATATGTAAAAAATAAATTTATCAATGAGCTTGTGGCCGCCCAGGGTGCCGGTCCATAGCAGACCACCCTACTATGTGACAAGTCATTTGGTGTGACATTCTGCGTTACACAAAAAAAACTAATACTTCATTTCACTGTTAACATTTTTTTCCGAAAAATTCTCAGGTTTGTGAGAATGACCCATATTTTAATATTTATTTAATGGTTTAACTTAAACTCATGATTATTCATTTCAAACAAAAATACTACATACAAGAAAGGACCAGCTTTCAAAAAAGCTTGACGCACAGATGATGATAAGACAAGGTATTGTGTTATGAAGTAGGGATGTTCAGTGATTGATGGTGCATACCACGCAGGTACTCAACAAGCGGATCAACATTATTCTCACTGCGCGATCGATCTAAAATCTAAAAGCTATTTGCAGAAGTGTAACGTTCAGATTCAGAAAGTACAAATCCAGACCCAGATTTCGTTTCAATCAACCAGTTGAGTATAAAGTGTGAATCTCAATACCAAGAACGCAACGACCGTTCTTGTGGTCTTGGCAAGACTGGACTTGCTAAGTTGCCTCCCAAGAATGAACTTGGGGCACAATGAATCATGGGATTGGTCTTTATTTTGGCGGGCATTCAACTGATGTATCCTTGATAATTACGGCGGAGTAAGACCAGCATCCGGGGCTTTTTACCGACCTCTGTACTTGTGTTGTTAGTATTGGAATTGGTCTTGGAAGATGACGTAAAATGGGTACACGAGAACACAAGTACGGTGAATTATGCATATTGAGATTCATCCCAAAGGTCACATTCACGGAGTACTCAACTGGTTGGTTGGCTGGAACAAAATCTTGGTTTGGATTTGTAATTTCTGAACATGAACTTTCCAACTCTGCCAATGTGGCAAATTGCTCTACAAACAGAAGCCTAACAACCACTGAAAGTGCCTTTCATGACATAAAAGATCTTTGTAGAGCCATTTTAGATGCCATTTTTAGGCAAAAGCCTTCAATAAAAATAAAAGAAATTCTGCAAATTATGATGTTTTTATCCTACATATGTCTTCGTCTAGCAATTTTTTAAAAACAAAATAATCCAGTTAACATCAACTTCCCCGTGAGAAGCTAAACTGAATGCTTATATATTTATATGAAAACAAAAGTGATTAATGAAACATTTAAGACAACGAGCAAACCTACATGGCGGAAGCAGAACCCCAAATACTCGTCACAGATGGCATAATGACATTCTCCCCTCCGATGGATACTGCCCTATTTATATACACACACACTATTGCACCTATTAAGCATTTTAAACTGGCACGGATTAACTCATTAATTTTAATTTAGGAAGATGGAAACAATCAACATGAACACACATGAGTTATTCAACTATAAAGGCTGCAGAATGACTGTCTGAGGGATGCCATTAGAATACAAACTTAATATTCATCATTTCGAGCCCAGTTAGATGCAAATATGCCCACAACTATCCAGTGGCAAGATTTACACAAGTAGAAGTCAATTAGTCAGTCTATCAAATTCAGTTTGTCTTATTTATGTCATTGCATTATAATTTCTATCAACACATAGCCAATTCTTTATTTTAGTATATTATTGTTTATTACTTGTATATTACTTATGTTGTGATAATCATTGGTGTAATATATTTAATATACGCTCCCATAAAAATTAACTAATATTGAAAAGACCTCAATGACAGGTTACGTGTTGAGATTTATAGATTATTCATCTGCATTATAACCTTATGCAGACCAAGGAGCTGAAATCAAAGTTCTTAATCTCTTTGTTGGTTATGCAGTTGCCATAATGACATTGTTATTTCCTCATCACTAAAGTGTGCGTTAGGTGTGTGCCTAAAGAACGACTGTCTAGACTTTATTCATATTTCTTAATGAATTTCTACACCTTAGCTGTATTTCTTAAATTTAATTTTATCATATGCCTGCCATTGGCAGTCATATTTCATTTTTTAATGGCAAATCTCTTAAATTGTCTACTGAGATTGAAAATTAAGTAGTCATTATACAAAATAATTTGACACGGCAAGTGGATACTATCAAATAACTTTATAATGATTAATTGAATGAGAAGCACATTGATTCCGTTTTAAATGGAATTAAATATGTTGAACTTTGTAAAAACTAGGTGGAAATTATATAAAAGGAGTTTATTTCTGGGTATTTTCTATCTATTCATCCATTCCAGAACTATTTGTGATTGTGTGAAGCCACTGGAATTTCACAGAAAAAATGTAAATTCTTACACACATTCAATTTTGCTGAAGTTTATTTTGCTTGTTATGTAAGCCTTGTGTTTAATAGAACCTAACAATTTTATTGTACTCGATCCATCCCTTTATCTTCCATCTGCTCATGCTGAGCATGATCACACATCCGGGACTGCAGCATGCTATTTATTTGTTAAGCTTATTTTTGGTGAGAAAAATAAAATGCTATTTTTTAAATTTAGGAAACACTGGCATCCCAATGATAGAAATAATTTGAAAACAATCGTTACTCCAATGTGAAATTCTTTGCAGAACAATTCTGCATACAACAGAAGACAAATTCTTTTGTTTTCAGTTTTTTTTTATATAAACTTGTTAATTGCATTGAGCCGTTAAGAATTTCTTTCAGTCATACTGTTACCCTCTGCTGTCTTCATGGCTGCAACACTCATCGACTCCAATAACAGGCCTTTATCGATTGTGTCATTTTTAAATTATATGAGACAATAGCTTCCTTTCCCTATATGATTTATCCTTTTCTGAAGTTAACATCCATCTATTTTCTGAAACCACTGATCTTGCTCAGGGTGAACAACTCAGAACACAGGGCACACTCACCTACAGTACAGGCAATTTGGCAACCCCGTGGGGAGACCACAGTACCCAGAGGAAACCCCACAATGACATGGGGGGAACATGCAAACTCCACACACACAGAGCCATGGCAGAAGCTTGAACCCAAGTTCTAGAGTTGTGAAGCGACAGTGTTAACCACCGGACCACCATGTCACCTGGATGTTAACATACACTTTCATTTCTTGTTCATTTTTTGTAAGAAAAAGAGAGTTAAAGTTTAATTCTGGAAGATAAGATAGTATTTCAGACTAAGTCTAAGATTAAAAATTACAAAAGGAAAGCTACAGGGTAAAAGTTTGAGCTGTATTTTGTATTTTTTCTATTCTGTGTCTTATTTTCTGTTCTGTGTAGTTCCTTGCAATTATGTTTTCTATGCATCTAGTAAATAGTGTGGAAGCTCCGCTAAACAGGGTACAGCGTGGTTACTGTGTATCTATTGGTTTGGATGTGATTCATTAGACTACTGCCCTACAAAATTCTGGATACATTTTAAACACAGCAAATAAGAATTAAAGTATATCAAAAGACTCCATACACTGTGTTCCAAACGTCCAGAATACTTAAACCATTTTAATTTGCTAAAACAATGCAGATTCTTTCCTCTTAAAATCTGAACCTTACATTAAAATGCATTTGTCTGTTAAACAACACTGTTCTTACAGTGTCATTAGCAACTGTTGCCTGTCACATTGTAAAGAATATTATTTCTGTAGAGTGAAAATATGCTTGCTATCCTCTCCAACATTCTGTCATTTTGTCAAAAAGGAGATGACAAAACATGAATGGCAGTTCCCGTTCTTTCCAAGGTTTTCATCAACCAATTCTTATTTATATCTCTTCAGTTGTCAACCAGTGCTCATATTCTGTATGTTCACTTTATATTTCAGAATATTGCGTGGTGCTGGCAATTAAAAATTACCATCATTCTCACTCTTTCCATCTAATCTAGCTAATATTTGGTTTAGGTTTTTTCCTTCTTTGTTCAAAATAAACGTATCTTCTGCACTTGCTTTTGCTATGGTGCCATACTCTATACTCTGTACCCATTCTCTGTACTCTATACTCATTCTCTATACTCTGTACCCATTCTCTGTACTCTATACTCATTCTCTATACTCTATACCCATTCTCTGTACTCTATACTCATTCTCTATACTCTATACCCATTCTCTGTACTCTATACTCATTCTCTATAATCTATACCCATTCTCTGTACTCTATACTCATTCTCTATACTCTATACCCATTCTCTGTACTCTATACTCATTCTCTATACTCTATAGTCATACTCTGTTCATGTGACATGTTCATAGTTCTTCTGTTGCAGTTATTTTCATCACTTCAGTTCCAACACTGCGTTACATCGAAATCGACAAAATACATCCGTCTATCATTTGAACCACTTATTCTGAACAGGACCTGAAGCACTTATACTCTGCTAACACTGGGGACTGTATTACACTTAGGAGAGTTACTCATATAGACTGCATATACATAACAGAGGAGGGATTCAAATCCCAACCCTAGATGTATGAGGCAATATTGCTATCCATCTCCATGGCACCCAGCACAAAACACAAAATAATAATTTAAATAATCTGCTGTATTCCCAAAGCTCACTAAACCCTCTATACGGTGTCAGACACAAAACTAGGGAAACACACACATAAATATATCTACTACTACAATGGATCCTTACATACATAACACATCATACAGAAATCTAAAATACAAACAATAAAATACTGCACAAATAAAATTATTAAACCTTTTTCATTTAGGCCTACATAGGAATATCAAGCTAAATAGGAAGATCAGAAAAGAGCTGCTTGCATGGTTTCATGTAATATCCTGCATGCATATCAATTTGTAATCCAGTTTACAGTGAATAAGCGGGTATGGATGATAGATGGAGGTCTTTAAGATCTATTTTACTTTCATTTGAATTCATTCAGGAAGAAAAAAAACATTTAATATATTCTTTAGAACCTACACATCAAATAAATGTTAATGAAGCCAAATAGTTCAGCACGATTATGGAGGATTTTACCAACCAGGGCAGGCTTGCTGAGGTCTAAACCTTCTTTCTCAGGTCATATTAGGCCAATCAAGTCCTCTCACGAAACAAAAAACAGAAATCTACTATGAGAAAGACCATCTGAGATCTGTGCAATGTAAGCTAAGATGACAGGGTTCTTCTGGGTCCAAAACATCCTTGTCTGACAGTTACATGGATATTAGGTGTTAAGGGAAGACCAACAATGGGGCAGACAGCCATTACTCACTGAGAGAAAACGAGGTGCAACCAGTACAACCCATGTGAGTGATACTAGATACTAGTCTACCTCGGAAAGGTATGTATATAGTTTATGACTGAAAGAGTCGGCTTTCTGCAATCAGTCTGTACTAGTAAAAGCAAACTAATGAAAGTTTGATTATTATTCATATTATATTTAATGTCAGAATTGTTTTTGCGATATTCTGTTCACCATTTACAGAACCTTCCATTTTCTATACCCAGACACACACACACACACACACACACACACACACACACACAAGTGTACCAAGGTTAATTTAGGGACACTTGTTTAACTGAACACTCATGTCTTTCAGGAAATTATTTCATTATTATTATTTAAAAAAAGAACATAAACGCTGTCATTGGCATTTATTGGCTGAAAAATATCTGGGATTAAAATTATGTTAACTGTATGTGAGGGAAGGGCCTTTGAACTGTGTGTATAATGTGGAGAGAATGACATAACACACACAATCCAGAGATGAGACCCCTGACCAAACATTGGAGTGATACCCACTTAATCGCTCTGCCTCCCCAACTTAATGTGAATATGAGAAATGGAAATACACATAGTCTCCTTACAACCATATGCGTCTTTTTTCAGCAGCATTTAAATGTTTTGCAGGCTTGTTTTAGTAAGAACTGCAGTTACTGCTTAGAGCACATCTTGATCCAACGGCACATCTGTGGGGAAAAAGTGACTCCTCAGAGACACGCAAGGACTGAGTCCAGCTCAGCACAACACGGAACTATCAGATAATTAAAAAACTGAAGACACTTGTAATCTTATGTGGATCAGAGGTACTATGAAAACCAAATTTGTGGGTAGGTGCCATTTTAAAACCATACACAAGACATAAAAATACACATATATAAAAATAAACATATATCTGTTCTGGAAACTTTATGTATCTATTATACATTCAAACATGGTCCAGCTAACCTTGTTAATGCCTGAGGACTAAATGATGGCGTGTGGAGGTACTGGTAAAAGACGGGAATGATAAGGGATGGGGGAGGGGATTAAGAGAGGCCATCTAACAGAGGGAGCTCACTCATTGGCCAGATTCCCTGGGGAGTGATGAGGGATGGGGGGCGGGATTAGGAGATGCGATCCGACGGAGGAAGCTCACTCATTGGTCAGATTCCCTGGGGAATGATGAAGGATGGGGTGGGGGATTAAGAGATGTGATCTGATGGAGGGAGCTCACTCATTGGCCAGATTCCCCGGAGAGTGATGAGGGATGGGTTAATGAGAGGCCATCTAACAGAGGGAGATCACTCATTGGCCAGATTCCCTGGGGAGTGATGAGGGATCGGGGGCGGGATTAGGAGATGCGATCTGACAGAGGAAGCTCACTCATTGGTCAGATTACCCTGACTGCAAGTTTACTGCGAGGTTAGCAACGTATTTTTCCACAGTCAAATTAGGCACGATACATATTGGCTATATAATTAATTTATACATTATATTTTTATAAAGTATTGGATAGGCAGGTGCCTACCTAAATTGACTGGCACAATACCACTGATGTGGATGATCTATATTTCAACAGGGTGCATAATACAAGTAGGTACAGGGCTATATCTGTTCTCGGTTACATTTTCTGCATGTACATCCTCTCGTTTGGGCATGGACCCGGACATGGGCCCACACTGCTGATGTTAAAGGCCTTCTGGCATTTAAATGGAAATTTCCATAATCAGGTTTGAGGGAGTGTCTCTGCATTTGTGTCATATCATGGCATATCTGGCTTGCATTGTGGGAAAACTTCATCCCTCTATTGCTTTTACAGCCTCACTCTCCCACATAGGAAAGTTTTTTAAAAATAACACATGACTCTTGTGCATTTTACCCAAGTCATATAAGCTCTTTATATGGCACTCAAAAATAAATACACATTATTTATGTATTTATTGATGAAAATTACATATAAGAAATTAATGTCCCATCAAGCATATAAGTCCTACATTCATGTACAATTCATATTAAATGTATGTCATTAGTCATATAAGTCCTTTATTGAGGTAAAAGACATATTAAACTAATGTTTTGTCAAACACATACGTTCTACATTGATGTACAATAAATGGTTTATCAGTATTAGTTTTTTGCATAATTCTTTGAATGGACTCAGATGAATCATGGATGGTGGTTCCACACAACGAGAGTGAGAATTTTGAAAAGGAAACATCCATTTCAGATGATGCGTTCACTTTGTGTTCTGAGAACAAAACATGAATTTTCTCATGTCCAGTTTAACCGACTGAATATGGGGAGATGATACATGTTTTTCCTTAGAATGATATAGAAGCAATATAATTTTTTATTAAGAAACAACAAACAATAAACATGTCTTTCCTACTAAAGTCATATGTTATCAGGTGTGGTAAAATGTAAAGTTCATGTAAAAGTTTATATATTCCCGTGAGTGCTTTACATGGCAAGTGTGTTTTAGGTATGAATGTGGCCATAATCATATAAGAAAAACACTGGCAGAACGTGTGAAAAACATCATGCATTGTCACGTATAACTGAGATAAGAAAAATGCTTGATAGCCTTATTCACACGGGCTGAACCTCCACCTGCCTGATTTCTCGTCCTTCTTATTATTCCCACAACCTACTTTCTTCACACCTCCTGTCCAGCACTATATGTGACGGTAGCAGCTGAGTCTTGCACACAGCTGTGTGATACGGATCAGCCCCAGCTCAGCGTTAACAGTCACACATTTCTGGCACCGAGGAGATAATGAAACAGTATACGTTGTAGCCACTAGGCCTGCAAAACACACCAGCAAACAATCCAATTAAAAGAAAATACTCCCTTACTTTTAAAAGGTCTATCACAATGCATGCCTTGCATGAAGAAGTACACCCTGTGCTTGTGTAACATATGGAACCCCTTTAAGCAGCAATAACTTGAAGTAAACATTTCCTGTGAGCGTTTATCAGTCATCACCCGCCCCCCCCCCAGCCATGGCTGTCAGTTAGGGTGAGGTTACTGTGGTGGTGTGCAGTGTCTGGGTTTTCAAAAACACGTCGTTTTGCATGATGGCAAATAGCTCCTCCTTGGCCTTGTCTGTCCAGAGAACATTGTCACAGAAGGCCTGCGGTTCATTCAATTGCTGTCTTTGTAAACCTAAGTTGTGCAGTTCTTTCTGGAGAAAAGTCGTACCTTGAACTTTAATGACTCCCATATTGAAAAAGGCCCATATTTCTCTGCATGTAGCCTTTGGGTTCTTGGTACTTCTGGGAATATTATAAAGAACAATTTAGTGAGTTGCGTTTCCTACTGCTGGGTAGACTGAGAACCATCTTAAGCTTTATCAATTTGTAAATTATCTTTCTCACTGTGAAATTGCAGGCTTCCTATTGATAGTTTGATAATTGACTTTATAACCCTTTCCCAGACTGATGAGCAGTAACAATTATTTCTCGGAGACTGTCACCAATTTCGTTTGGCCTAATTGTTTGTTCACCTAATTTCTGATGATTATCTGATCGTGTGAATATATTTTGAAGCACCTGATTATAATTACCTTCTTAACTGATACGGGCTAATGGTGTATATTTTTTTCCAAGAGCAACCTCGTATGGCAAAACTCAAGTGGGGAACAACAGGAAGAGCCAAGATCCATCCATCTTTTAACCTATTATCCTGGTCTAGGTTGTAGACTGGGTCTGTAGGCTCTCCCAAGCAGCATAGGGCACAAAAGCAGAGGTACACCCTGGATGGGATGCCAGTGGATTGCTGTACATATACGTACATGCATGCAGACATACAGGGTGTGTTACACCATGTGGTAGGACTCCATGCCTGTGATCAGAAGGTCAAACGATCAAATCCTATGGCTGGCAGAGTGATGTCACCATTGGACCCCTGAGGCCCCTCCTGCTCTAGGGACTGGCCGGCCCTACAGTCTCACTTGCATCCAGCTTTGTACCCACACACATAATCATAATATATGAGCAGCTGCAAGACAATAGGTAGCCTAATTACAAGTCTTTGGATGGTGTGTGTGGAAAGGGGAGAAGCCAGGGGGGACCTGAACAACAACATGAAAGGCATGCAAAGCTGGCACACGTGTGGTGGGGGCAAGAAGCAGGCACCCGACCCTGGAAGTATGAGGCAACACTGCTAACGGAGTATGTCATGATGCAATTCACATCTCCATCATCTATTAATGTTTCCATTCCTGGTCACACAACTAACACAGCACGGCCCAATCAAGCTCCTTCCCTTTCAAAAATGTAACGTAATAATCCATTTCCAGATTATTGTTGTTCTTTTGAATTATTAGCACAATCGCTGGGTCCAAATTAGATATTTTGCATATCTAATTCAAGCAGCGGATGATTGACAGTTCACTCATATTTAATTCATCCTGAGCATTGACAGTTTCCAGCATTTTCTCAATGCTTTTCTTAGCAAGGTAAACACAGACACACAACACAGCAGAGATGACAATAGTGAAATGAAACCGCTACAGAGAAACCATTCGAAGGCTCTTGGTTGATAACAATGAATCGGTGTAGAAAAAGCCACCGTACATGGATCTAAAGTTGCATAAAGTTGCGCGCATATAATGTACAGGTCATGTTGTACATGATAGCGTCAGGATTAAACTACCTAAAAGCACAGTTTAAGCAATGTTATTTATATAAATCAAGAAGATTCTTAGCAGTGGGAAAATTGATTATGTCACAATGGTGGTAACATTGCAAGCATAAATGACTGTTGTTATTTTCATCCCATCTTGTTATGGATCATATAATAAATATTTTAAACACAAGACATATTTGCTCCACATGCTTGGCAGCAAAACAGGGTCTCACTTTCTCACACTGTGCTGGTTGACAGCCAACGGCTCCATCCGTTTCACAAATACTCACGTCTACACCCCCAGTCTCTGTGTTTTTTGCATATATTTTACTGCTGGAACACATGAAATCGCAATGAACTAGCTTTCATCTTTGGTGTTGTAATTATATTTAAAAAGGACATATTTCCTTCTTCTCTTTTTTGTTTTTCTCTTGCTATAAAGAGTCAATCACATTTTACTATTAATGGGAAGCTC
The DNA here is from genome assembly GCA_026776945.1 of Isichthys henryi. Classification (NCBI taxonomy): domain Eukaryota; kingdom Metazoa; phylum Chordata; class Actinopteri; order Osteoglossiformes; family Mormyridae; genus Isichthys; species Isichthys henryi. The sequence goes on along the minus strand of JAODJX010000040.1, from coordinate 6,777,944 downwards.
TGTCACTCAGTGTCAGTAAGTGTTACATGAAACATTTGCAGTTGCTCTAAAATCAAAATGTTTCCATAAACTTTGAAAAGTTCTATACAGAAGCCCAAGTTATTTTTTTCCAGTCAAGCCTATTAATATATTACCTACTTCAACAGCTAAGAAAACATTTAAACATATTTTGACATAAACACTTGCGCAGAGCACAACTGATCCTAATACTCATAACTGCTAACACTCAGATGTCATTATAACAACTAAAAATAGGTAAATAAACCTTTACGTAAAAGTAAATGCAAGAATCGCAAGAGGAATAGCAGATATTATAATGCTTATGCAGAAAAGATGTTTAAACATCAACTGTAGAGCAGGTTAAAATTTAAAGGTTCATAGGGATTGACCAGCAATTTCTGCGAATGAGCTTGTCCATAAAATGGACATATGCGGATTAAGGCCTACATGTAAGCCTTAAACATGAAGACACCTGATAAAAAATTACCTGACAAATAATGAAACAGGACACCAAATCTCTTTAAAACTGCACCTGACCTTAGTTTATTACAAGTCTGTGACAAATATGTACATTATGTGTACTTCCCAGTAACCTGTGTAAGTCCTTTTAAACTTTTATCTAATAAATCATCATGAACTATCTTCATGCTCACAAAGTTTCATCGGCACCCTCATTTTGAGATAATACAAATTTCATGCAACATTGACTACATTTTGTTGCAGTGCGGAAAAATGAAACTTGGTTTCTTAATTAAGTTCACTATTCAGGCCAGATACTGATCCCTGGTCCCACATCCCAAAACCCAGTCAAAGCCCTGCCTTTGCTTTTAGATCCTCCCGACACCATTTATAAAATCTTTGGTACCTAATTCAAGTGTGTATATATTGCTAATCCTCTTAAAAATATTGGAGGTGCTTTACTCACCCCCATAGATATTAAGGGTTTGGTTCAGACCTCGATTTTTGAGCCAGGGTTTGGTTAATAGTTTTATTAGTCACCGACAAATTGGACGAATGGAAGAACACTAAAGAATATGTTAGGTTAGCATAACTTCACATAAAATAACTATGTAAACAATAATATAAAAATAGAATATTATACTGTACTGGGTAACCAAAATGTTCCCAGACCACTGACCTGAATGTGCTATATAATCTCAGGATTATTATCCATCTTGAGCTAATGAAACTAGCCTAGTTTTTACTGCAGGTGTGATTGCTCAGTTATGATTGGACCAGAATAGTCAAGTGACACTCACAGTTGTAAAACAAGTGTAATGTATAAAATTTACAAAATATATAGCCATAACTTTAAATTGTGTGATTTACATGTGTTATAGTGTTAATTGTGAAATGAAAAATGAGTCTTGTAACATTCGTAACATTAGTATCGAAAGCTAAACAGGCTACACCTGAGGCAGCGGGTTGGAGTTGGGGGGGTAGATATCGTGAATCCGCAACACGAGATCATGAACGTTTGTATCATGGTGTCTGTCTCGGTTTCAGGACAGTTACACTGCTAAAGGATATATTTAGGAACTTATGACAAATCCCATTTTTCATTCCATAAGCCAGTGTTTCCCAATCCAGTCCCCATGGGCCCACAGATTGTCCATGTTTTTACTCCTTCGCAGTTCTAGGTGTCTATGGGACCCCACGGAGCAGGTTGGGAAATACTGACACAAAACAGCAATTTTTTTAGGTAAGAGCACAAGGTGAGCCCGCATCCAGCATCTGCCTAGCACAGGGTTACCCAATTCCGGTCCTGGAGGGCCGGTCTGCAACACAGTTTGCAGACTTCCCTGCTCAAACACACCTTATTCAGCTCACCAGACAACTGCCTGGAAACTGGCCTTCCAGTACCGGAACAGAGGAAACATGCCCTAGCAGTTGGGGTTAAGGGCCTTATCTACTTAAGGCTAAGCAAGGATATGATTTCTCCTCTGGCCAGAGGATTTGGCCGCACGACTTTTGAGGCATGGAGTCCTGCTAAGTTACACTCTGCCCTGAAAGCTCTGGGGTTCAGTTCTCTGTGGCGTCATGAGTAAGTCAAAGAATTAAATAATGTTGCAGCAACAGTTTCAACCCAAAGAAAACTGACCTATCATGGGCCATTGCCACCAAATAACTTCCGCTTTCACAATTTCTCACTGCAAACCTAGACATCTACAAATAAAGAAGCCAATTTACCACTGTAAAAAAAACTGGCCCATCATGGGACACAGCAATATGGAAGGTGGAGACAATGTAGAAGATGGAGACATAGATTTCATGGCGGCACCTTGATGGTGCAATTGGTAGGTGCACCAGCTATAAAAATCACATTTTACTCTCGAACTGTAAACGGCATGAGAGCTGGATCACTGCTTCCAAACCTATGCTCCCCTGTGGAGAACAACCTTAAATTAACCAGTTCTAAATGAATTACGGATGACTAGAGGGGCTTTTAAGCAACCTTGCCTGCCTCTGAAATATCCACACCATGACCCGTGACACAATCACTGGATCTTAACCTGCAGGCAAGCTGCAACTGATTCCCCTTCTCTGAGAACGGTGCAGTATTACAGGGTTAATTATTCAACGCTTTCTCTTAAATCGATATTTTCAGTTAGGTCTTGAGTGCATTGGCCTAGTCTACGAAGTACATCACAGAACTTCTCACCATAGATGCGTCACTTTCTGCACACTAAAGGAAACATTTGCATTAAGCAGCTATCTCTTTACATTTATGGTATAAGCTTTGGCCAAGCAGTCATAAATGATTATAAAATAAACAGAAAGTTGTTGTATTGAAATATATAGGCATCTCTGCCACTTTCTCCAGCCTTCTAATCAACTATTTACATTTGAAAATAATATCACATAATACTACTGCACCACTGCACGGTATCCCCCTTCTTTTGCTGCAGAAGATTTTGCAATGTACGTTAAGATTGCTCACATGAGAGCTTCTTTCTTAACTTCCTGATACCACCCACTCAACACCTCGTTCCCACTTCCCTTTTTATTCAACTCAGTTTTTGTCTACTGGATAGTAGCATCCTGCTCTCTCTACTCCACACTTTTTCAATAGTCTGGAAAATACTTGCACACATTCTCTGAGTGATTATAGATGGACAGATCCCTCTTAATCTGCTCTTCTCTCTCCCAGACTAACCTCTATAACCTCTTCTAGTCTAGTTTAAAGGCTAGACTGTCCTCCCCCGCATCTCCAGTGCTAATCGGTTTGCAAGAGCTGCAAACCATGCTGGTCATCTTTCTTCCTTGATTTCAGCTGTGTGTATGATGACGAGTATCACACCCTTCTGTACTTCCTGTAAAATGTGGATATTGATGACTGTATCATGGTTTACGCCAGTGTTCCCCAATCCGGTCCTGGGGGACTCACAGGCAGTCCATTTTGTGGACGGTCTGGCAGGTAGCTACGAGGGAGCAAAAACATGGACTGTCTGTGGGTCCCCAAGGACCGGGTGGGGAAACATTGGTTTAGACAATATGTTTTCAAATGTTCTTATGCAGTGGTGCACGGACCTCTTTTCTAACCCCTCGCCACATCTTTAAATGACTCCTCGAGTACATAAAATCACCTATTTTCCCCCAACATTAGATGCTTGGATCACATTGCTGCCTATTTACACTTGACGCTTTATATTAATCGAGTCAGACTTCTGGTTTTGTCTATGAGGCTTCTAAGCGTCTGGGTGTCATTTTCAACAAGCGCATCCTTATTCCACCACAACACAGGGGGTAATTACCGAGAGAGATCCTTTCTTTATAGTATCACAGTTGATTTTTTCCTTATAACTGTTTCTCACTCAGCATATTAATTTATTTATTTATTGGTTAATCCTTATCACACACTGATGAATGCTTAGTGCTATGACAGACTCATAGACGATTACCAATAAAAAAAACTGGAGTCTGGACCTGATTATTGTTAATCTGTTTGTGGTTAATCCCCATCAGCCAAAATTTCTTCTCCAAAACTATCATTGGTACAGCCAAATGTCAGAACTAGTGCCTAATACCAGATCTACTGAAAAGAATTCACCTTAAACAAACATCCATCCATTTTCAAGACTCAGCTGTCCTGTCATGGGGGCTACAGTGAAACACTAAAATAAGTAGTTACGTATGTATTATTTCTGCATATAAACATCCATTCATCTTCCAGCCAAATTTCCAGTTCCAGGTGTGTGGGAGGGAGTAAATTCTAACCTGGGCAGCAAAGGACTCAGGGATGGGGAACACCATGGGTGGGATGGCAGACTTCAGCTTTCAGAGTTATACATGCATGCCATTTATCCAAACTGCCATTTCCTACATCCCCTTCAGCACAGGGCGCATGGTCACACATTATGGGCAGTTCATAGTCGCCAATTCAATTGACTGCATGTTTAAGACTATGGGAGTGTCCTGAGGAGACACAGAAGCATATGTGGCGCTCAGACTCAAATCCCCAAACTAGGAGGTGCCACGCAACAGTGTTCGTTTTTTTTTTATTTGCAGATGCTTTTTGTCTAAAATGATGTATAAGTGAGGATGACACTGCAGTTAAGGGCCTAGCTCAAGCCCAGGGCCCAGGGTTTAAATCACTATGCCAGCCATGGGAACCAGTGACCTTCCGACTACAGAGTCTGACCCTAAAGAGTCATGCATTACCCACCTAGTTCCATTTAAATTACATGCCTAGCAGTTTTAGGTAAGAAACGTCAAACCCAATGATTCTGACTGGTCACCAGTTTTACAAAAATTAAGAACCACTTACATACAAGAACAAGACCTTGGCTCTGAATAATTCTGAAAGGAGGGAGTGCAGAAGATGGATGGTCTCTGTAAAAGCCACAAGCAAACAAACAGAATGCATTTCGGCTTTATTCTGATATGGATCTGTTGCAGTTTTCAACTGATAACGGTCTAAATCTGGGTTCTACTGAACATGAGTAACACAATATAAACACTCTACTTGTAAAATCATAAGGCTTATTGTTCATTCAGCTGTGTTTTCTTATAGTTTGACAATAAGTACACTGCTAAAATTCCTTTTGTAGTATTTCAGAAAAAAACAGGCATTACTACAGTTAGCAACAAAGTAACGTTTCTAAGACATCTCATACTAGCATGTATCACAAAGCATCTCAGTTACACAATCACGTTTCTTTGCCTTGTAGGGTAAACATTTTGTGTAACTTTGTTCTTCCTGTTAAATAACCACGCCTGAAATTGTCATAAAATCTTGAAAGGCGCATATAGCAAACGTGCCATCTTAGGGATACTGATTTCAGGGAGGCAGATGAGAGGCGTCCGGAAAGGCGGGGTGCTGGCCAATGGTTGGCTGGTATTATGGTAACACCGTATACACACACACACACACATATATATTACAGACTGGGGTGAGAGAGGGGTAAAATTAGCTGTAGAAGGGGTAAAAGGCTGTAGCGGTAAAACTCCTTGCCAGCTAATTTTACCACCGCTGAATAGGGGAACAACAGATTTCCAGGACATTGTGCATCATTCGCGGACGTCAGCGAGCCAATGCCAATTTGTGGGAGACTCCTTGAACTTCCGGGAGTGGTGGGATATCTGATATAGGCCTATTGATATATATTCAAAAGGTTGCTGGTTCTAGTCACAGATAGGGCCCTGCAATTATGTCTAAACACCGGTACATCATACTATAGTTCGAGTCCAATAACCCAGGTCAGAGCAAAGAAATGACATCCATTCACCTTCTAATCAATTGTTCTAGTCCTGGCTGTGAGCAGGACCTGGCTGGAACCTATCACAGTCAGAATAGGCCCTGAGGCTTAGGAACTCTCTGTATGTGATGCCAGGTCATTGCAGGGCACGTAAACACACATACAGTCACACAAACAGTCACACTCACATGGCCATACACTAAGGGGGATTTAGTGATCCTACTTAGAGTAAATGCACGTTTTTGGACTGTGAGGCATGACCAGCATGACATGGCAGAGGTATGCAAACGCTCAGGCGGAGCAGGAAATTATACCATGCTTCTTAAACAAGGAAGACAAAGAATCCTTATACAAGGATTAATAGCTTGAATTGTAACAAAAGTATGGTCTGAGGTACAACGCATGAAAAACAAGAAACTGAATATTGTACTTGTGTATTTAGGAACAGTGGTTTTGCCATATGACCATGTCGTATGACCATCATGTGAAGTTCCCTCTAACGTTCCAAAGCGAAGAACGAAGCAAAGGTTCTCATCAAAAACAGCCCTAATGTAAGACGGTAGTGCGATAGCAAGGATGATTCTGCCTGTATCAACTTAAAGTTACCATCATCAATAAGTTTTACTCACTATACTTACTCATATAATTATTTCGCAGCATGGAAAAAAAAGGACGCTATACTTTTAGTATACGAATTTTAAACTGTTTTTAATTACATTTTTGGAACCTTAAGAAACGGAAGTGGTAGGAAACGTATTTCTGAATTCAGGTGGAAATTCCCCTACCGTTAACCATACCCGATACTCTGTTATATTTACTTGTTTAATTGTACCTATTAATCTGGTAACATTGACACACTAAAAAAATACTTTCGTGACATCGTGACAGCAGCGGGCAAGTTAATTTTCAGTTACTCGCAGGTACTTTAAGTACCCAATCAGTTAATATTATTACTGGTTAGGTCAGAACTAAAGGTCTCCTTCCTTGCAGACCTAAGCATTATGCAACTAGACTTCAAACTATTTGGTTAAATGCAAGCGTTGCGAAAATTATAGAAAATAATTACATGTAAATATTTACATATTTAGAAAATAATTCGCGCAAAATGGACGACAAGTGTCGCCTTTTAGTTACATTATTCTATTTTATACACAGTTCGACGCCATATCAAATTTATTCAACCGCTTTCAAAGTTAATTGCGAATACGTAACTCTGAAGTTACAATTAATAATTAATATAGTTAAAAGTTTTATATGTACGTTTTCATATGAGTGTTTTCGGTTTTCATATAGAAAGAAGTAGACATCGACGGTCAAGATCCTTTTCAAATACTATACTTACTCAAATGAAACATGTCCATACATAAAAATAGTTTATACATAAGTTTATTAAAAACGTAAGTTTTATTTACCTCCATCCTCGAAAAGATCCACTATTCCCTATTTTCCCAGCAGTGTTTTGTTTTCGGAGGCTGCTAAACTCCAGCCGAAAAACTCTAACTGACAGTCTCGAGAGTGTTTCCTGTCACCTCGCGCGCGCCACAGCGGAGCATCTGACAAGGGCTGTTCTGCCGGGTATATTTAGACTCCGATTCTCACAACACTTTAACTGATATTACGAGGTAGTTGTGGTCTGTGTTGCTCTTACAATACTGTGTTTTTAGCAAGTAAATGCAAGGGATTTAATAAGCATGAAACTACACAGAACAACCATTATATT
>JAODJX010000040.1:6743838-6766094 GCA_026776945.1 Isichthys henryi | reverse complement strand
ACATGGGGAGAACATGCAAACTCCACACACATGTAACCCAGGCGGAGACTCGAACCCGGGTCCTAGAGGTGTGAGGCAACAGTGCTAACCACTGCACCACCATGCCACCCCCATTATTATTATTATTATTATTATTATTATTGTAACTACTACTACAACTACCTCTGCTACTACAGAGATACTACCACTAATAATAGCTAACAGTAACAGCTGCACTGGAAAAAACCAGCACAACAGAAAAATATCAGGGCAGTGGCCCTCGGCTTTGTGTCGCTGATAGAATTTGGCTTTTAGAAAAGAATAATTGGGGAACACTGCCCTGCAATATGTATAATTCCATATGTTGACTCTCTGGTGAATAATGAATAAATTATACATAACCCTGAGATTATTGAGGACAGGTTGCATCATGTAAAATAGGACATGTTTTCGGTTGAGGAATTAACATACTTGCTGGTGCCAAAGAGCTGTTGGGCATGAGGGGATCACTTTGTGTAAATGATTATGAAATATGCAAGGTAATCCCTGGAAGCAGTACTCTGATGGTGAATCTGTGAAGACATGACTCTCAAAGCTACAGAAATCGTGTGTCGGGCTTTTGCCAGCGTAAGTCTGCCGAGAAACGCAGCTGCAGACAAGATTTCACATCTCGCCTATCTTCATGTGTCTTTTTTTATATTCATGAGCGCTTTCTGAGTAAGTGTATGGTGATTAACTGTATTGAATGGCAGGTATAGAACTACTTTACTGAATCTGAGATCTCCAGTAGCCGAAGATCTGTTTACTTGCACTGCCACAGCTTGTTACTGGACATTTTACCAATAATCACATTTTAACAAGAAAGAGTATAATTGTTTATAATTGTATTATATGTGGGGTAAACCACTAAGACCCCCCCCCCTTTTAATAAAAAATGAAGTGGAATGTAATTTATATTAGCCCTCTTGGTACTGGATTGGGTCCAGAGCGGGTCCTTTATTGGAATGATTTTTCATCTCTGCAATGGTACATGGACCGTATTGATAAAGCAAGAATTTAAGAATGTAAGTATGTATTCTGTGGTGAAATTATGTGTGAAATAGAGGGGGAAAGTACCCTGTAGACGGTCTGCTCTTCTGCCCTGGATGAAAAAGGGAATTCTTCTTTGGAATAAAGGACGTGGAATTTAGAATGGAGCTGATTTTACCCTGCCTACATCACGTGTGTGTAGGTACCGTGTGTGTTAGCGTAGGTAACCATTTTAAAGGGAATGTATATACCTTCAGCATTTTGAGAACTTAGCCAAGATAAATAATATCATAGTATTCCATTAGAGGAAGGAAAGTCTATTGCAAAGTACATCACTATATGCACTAAGGATCTGATAGGCGCAGAAGAACACGGGCATTATCAAACGAGTTTGCTAAGAGCCGAAAATTGGACAGGCTGAACTACAGGATTTTGTGTCTGGCTGGAGTACTGACTAGCTATGCTGCTGGCAAATAACAAAATGACAGCTAAATGATCCATTTGCATCCACTTCTAGTCTTGGCTACTTAATACAAGATGGTCATAGAGTTCATCACGTAAAATTGGTGAGCTTTTTACCCTCCTGAACACCATGAACCACTGAGCATTGGAGTCTGTAGGCAAGAGAGTCTTAAATTGCTGATTGTTAAAATAAAGCACATATATATATATATATATGTGTGTGTGTGTGTGTGTGTGGCCTCATGTCTGCAGCTGAACAGTCATGGTTTATTGGAGTACAACCACACTACTTTGAATATGTTATGGCTTTTATACAACAGTTCATCGAGTACAGCATATTTTGTTCATGTACGTAAACATTTACGGGTCTCCCCAAAAAGAAAAATAGTTCCCATAACGTCAGCTATCACGTCCACACCTGTTTACAACTGCTGAATATTAATATATATATAATGTGAGTGTGTATACATATTTGTATGTATATACGTGTGTGTGTATATATATATATGTGTGTATGCGTATATATATGTGTGAGTGTATATACCAGAACGTATGCTTTAGCAAAAAATGTAATGGGTTTGTTTTGGGTTCAAACATTTGAAGATAAGTATAAGTTTAAGTATAAGTAGAGCTTTATTACCATCCCAACAATACACAATATTTATAGAGTGAGACGAAATTTCGTTCTCCATGACCATATGTGCAACATAAAACACAAAAGAACACAAGATAGATCACAATGAGGGTGAGAGGGGTAATAATTTACACTATACATTATTTATCTAAATATACTGAGGTATATAGTACAACAGGACAGAGGGTTCCACTAAGCAGTGCATCCATTGTTCAGTAACAAGTTGAATCTTTTCATATTGGCCTGACAGAGAAACAGAACTGCCCCATTGCTTTTTTGGAAATGTCCAAGAAAGAGCTGAGTGTGATTGGAATGTATGAAAATCAGGGCTAATATAAATAAAGTTTTCCCCTCGTCAAAGGGCCTTTGCACCTTCGCTTCTCAGGACTGCAGTCAGCAGTGACAGGACAAAGCTGAAACTACAAACGTCATTAATAAATGTGAGCAAAGTTCAAGAACGTCCATACTGCATGGTTGTGGTAGAAGACTGATCTAGTACAGGATGACTACTGTCTGGCACATCTCTAATTTTACTTCTAAGCTCTTCTCCGGGAGATGGGCGTAAGACCTGACATACAGGATGTGCTCTTCCTCAAACCATGAAATATTAGGACGGTCCAAATATTTCTCATTTTATGCTTGTGTCCTATACGATAGCAGGACACTTAAGTGGTACTTAACTATGAATGCATTGAGTCCCAGGTCATTTATTTATTTATTTTTGTCCTGTCTGGCAGCCTTAGCCAGCAGAATCATGGTCTGAATTCAATTCCCTGCTGTGCCAAACATGTTTGCTTTACCATGAGGGGCTCTATAAAGTCTGCATAGGCCCCTCATGTTTGGTCGATTTCTTTTTATTTTATTTATTTATTTTATTTTTAGCACATGCAAAACATTGCAGTGGCTGAGCTAACTGAAAAGGAGGGACAGATGAAGGAAAAAGAGAGAGAGCGAGAGAGAGAAAGAGAAAAGAGGAGGAGAAAGTGAGAGATAAGCTAAGAAAGATGGGAGCCACCAACTGCTGCATCTGCAAAGGAGAGGGAAAAAAAGGCGAAAGATCAACAGCATCTGAAAGAAATGGAAAAATTGATAAATACAGGAGTCCCAGGTCATTTATAGAGGACCATAGTCCCTCGTCACATTTCACCTTTCTCAACAAAAACCATCCAAGCTGGAGAACATGACAGATGGATTGTTCCTCCTTTGGCTTCTGGTAGGTAGATCTTCACAGGGTCATGGGTCTGAGGCTCTTCCTAGGAGAAGTGCCAGCCAATAAATCAGGAGAACAGGACTTTAGGTACAGTTATTGGGGTGCAATGAATCATTGTTGAATTATGTTGAATTTTGTACTGAAGGTATGAAAAGCATTGCAATTAAAAACTGTATGTGATCATCAAATACACCCCGATTGTACAGAAAAGACAAGAAACTTGTTCAGTTATCTAGGATAATTGCTGATGAAGGGGGGGAGACAGGTTAAAAAAAGGATTTTTAAGGCCTGAAGCAACTGAGACATGAATTGTGTTTGGGAGGGAGAATGGGCTGGAAAAAAATACTTTTGAAAAGTACTTTTGGAAGGAACTGCAATGCTGCTGAGTTTTTCAACCTCAGTAGTGTGCTATGGGTATCTGGAACGGAACCACCAGAAATACATCTGGCCAATGGCAGACCAATGGTATAAGACAGCTCATTGATGAAACAGGTGGCAGGAATCTACAGTACTACTGCTAATTGTACAGATCAACAGATGGTCTGCAGTTAGTCAGCTGACATTCCTGTGTAACGGTGGTGCAGAAAAAAACTGAGAAAATAATACGCAATGCAACGCGCCTTAACACAAATGTGGTATGACAGGCAATGTCTTTATAGAGTTCCATTGTTTGTCAGCAAAAAAACCCCAAAAAACTGCATTTGTAGTGGGTTGTGGAATGAAAGGATTGGATTGGAGAACTGGAAAGACACTGCCTAGTCTGAAGAATCCAAGATCCTGTTGCTGCATATATACAAAAAGGGAAGATTCAGGTATGGATGAAATACATTAGTGCAAGTAACCATCATGGTGTATGTCAGCACTGCAAGCTGGGGGTGGTATTGCCATAGTAACAGGTATACTTATGGCAATAGTACATTCATCTGTAAATTTGGGCTGCACCATTAATCATTTTTAAATTAGATTACATTCGGTTAGATTCAACTTTGTCATTAAGCAAAGTACAAGTAAAGACAACAAAACGCAGTTTGGCATTTCATTAGAAAGTGCAAAACAGGGCAAAAATGCTAAAAACAGTTATACAATATATACACATGTGATAAATAGGTAAGTAGAAAATATACACCTATATATGGTGTCGTTGTTGCCACCACCAGATGACAAAACACCTCGGGATCCTGGTGGATGACCCCCCAGGCCAATATATGGTCCAGTCCCACCTCCGGACGCACGCACACACACACACACACACACACACACACACACACACGTTTGTAATTACATCTTTGAAGGGACTCTCCATTCATTTCTATGGGGAAAACTCTAATCCCAACATGATGACCTTAACCCCTACCCACCCCTAACCTTAACCATAAGTAACCAAACAAAATACGAGACTTTAGTTTTTTAATTGCAGTCACGGATCTGAAAAATGGTCCCCACAGTGTCAAAATAGTTTTTTTTTATCACATTGTGGGGGACATTCGGTCCCCACAATGTGATATAAACCTAATCCACACACACACACATATATATGTATGCATGCATGTATGTATATGTTGTGGGGGTGTTCAGCAGGGAGACTGCAGCGGGGAAGAAGTTGTTCCTCTGCCTGCTGGTGTCAGAGCGCAGGCCTTGGTACCTCCACCCATATGGGAGCAGGGTAAACGGTCTATGGTTTGGGTGGGAGGAGTCTCCAGTGATGTTGCACCACCCTTTTCAGGAATTGCTTACGCTGGAGGCTCTTGATGTACGGGAGCTGGGTGCCGGTGACATACTGGGTGGTTTTCACCACCTGCAGGGTCTTCCAGTTGGAGATGGAGTGACTTTATACACACTATGATACAGCTCAAGATGCTCTCCAGGGAACACAGGTAAAAGTCGGTCAGGATCTGAGATGACAGGATTTCATCGATCTCCCCAGGGAGTAAACATGCTGCTGGGCCTTCCTCCACCTTAGTCCCATTGATGTGAATGCGGGTGTGTCAGCAGTCTCTCGCTTTTCTTAAGTCCACAATGAACTCCATAGTCTTCCTGATGTTAAGGGCCATGTTGTTCTCAGCACACCATGCAGCCAGGTGTTGAACCTCCTCCCTGTAGGCCCTCTCACCTTTCCCATTGACCAGACCCACTATTGTGCATCAGGATCAACCCCTGTCCTGCCCCTTTGACATGTCTGTTCCCTGTTTGGCTAGCAGGTGTTGCTGTCCATCATGTGTCCTTTAATCCCAGTGTTTCTCTGTTCCCTCAGTCACTATGTGGTTTAACGGACTAAGCAGTCAGCCATTCATCCCGATTTCTGTTTTGCTGTGGATTAATTTAACATTTATGTTATTTTGTGTTTTCTTGGTGTATTTCTGTTACAGTTCCTTGTTTAGGTTTCACTTGGTGTTTGAACGTTCTGCATCTGTCAATTGGCCTCGCTTGCTCCTTGTTGCCCCCAGTCTCTTGTTTGTAACGGCCCCCACCTGCCCCTTGTTATCCTTGCCTTGTGTCCTCAGTCAGTCATTGCGGTTGTTACTCTGTGTTACTTCCTGTGTTTTTAGTCTATTGCTCCTTTCTTGCTCCCCACATGTCTTATTGCCCATGTCTTCTTAGTTGTAGTTTCAGTGTTAGTTTACTTTGTGGATTAGTTAGGGTTTAGTTTTTGTTCTTGCCTCTACTTCTTTTGGCCCCTCATGGTCCCTTTGTTTACTTTGTGTTTTGTTGAGAGCTGCTACGTGAATCATCTCTCCTTCCTCATGCTCCATTGTAACTCTGTTTTTTGTTTGTGAACTTGGTGAAGATAGATTGTGATCTTAATTCATACCCCTATGAGATCTCATTCTAGGGGTGCATGATTAATAATTTTTAATTCGGATCTCGATTCATACCCCTATGAGATCTCATTCTGCAGCAACACGATTATTCGCTTTTAAATTGTGATCTTGATTCATACCCATATATGAGCTCATTCTAGGGCAGCACGATTAATCATTATTAAACCACGATCCTGATTCATATCCCTATGCAATCTCATTCTATAGTAGCATGATTCATTGTTTTTACATCGCGATCTCGATTCATATCCCTATATGGTCTCATTCTTACATGACACCAATTCTGCCGTGTTTGCATCAGCAGGAAGATCGGTTGCATCAAACCAAACGCTCCCTTTTTCTCTATAAGCTGACAGGGGCTGCGCTACACCATGTGACAGGAAGAGGGGGAGGAAGGATGAGGAAAATGAAAGATCAATATGTGAACTGGTACTTTGAGACCCCTTGTAAATGGTGAATGAGCCGACAAAATCCGTTTTCAGTTGAATGCAGGGGTGGGAAATCTTATCTGCAGAGTGCCAGTGTGAGCGAAGGGTTTTGGATAATCTTTAGGTCATCAGTCCTCCCATTAGTAATCTAATTAAGGAACTTGAGTGAAAACCCACATGTGCAACAGCACTTTCTGGATAAGGTTGCCTAGTCCTGGTTTAATGCATTGGCCTGTCCAGTCCCTAGATCTCAACACAACTGTATATCTGTGTGATGAGCTAGCATGAGCCTTTCAAAGTAGAAATCAACTATCTGCCAACTCCACATAACTATGAGAAACAATGGAGGAACTAAGGACCTCTTTGGTCACCTTGTTGAGTTTATACCCTGACAAAGAGGCTTGTGAAGATGCTGTTTTTAGTATCCGGAAAAGTAAAGGCGATTAAGGCATGAACTGGAATAACAAGTAACATATGTGGTGTAAACCTAAAAAAAAAAAAAATGTCATATTGTTCAATCAATCAAACAAAAAATGTTTATCCTAGAAATTACTGTGTTGGAGTAGTCTGCTTGCAAGCAACACTGGCAGAAACACATGATGACTCACCAGAAACACAAACAAACATCTACAGACTATAAACATTGCAACAAAACTAGACTGGAAACAAACTAGAAACTGCAATATGGTTTAAAACTGGAAACAATATCCAAGTACATAATAAACTCTGTGTTACTTATGCAGAACTTATATATGCACACTGCAATTACCCATACATGTTTATATGGTAAGATGTCGTCTAAGGATAAGATTGACAAAAAAAACTTCAGAGATGACAAACTTTTCTTGTGCACAAAAACAACTACAACAATAACAGCAATCATTTCCCATAGACATTAGGCCAGGAAGCCGTGCCAGGAACACACCCTAGATTTGATGCTAGTCCTTCAAAAACTACACACAAAGGACATCTTAGAGGCATTAGTCCATGGACTTCGGACTGCCAAGTACCTAGTAAAAATCCACACGGGCAATGGGAACGCAGGCGAACCTCACGTTAAACCCAAAAACCCGGAGGCGTTAGGCTGTTACATACTGGTTCACACTTAAACCCTGCATTTCAACGACATTTTGTGTACATGAACCAGAGGTTTTATGCATTCTGGACTTCGAAAAACACACTCAGTTTTAGTGTATGACAGGGGAAGTCTTGTTTGTTTGATATGGACTGAGAGCTTGGATTATTTTGCAAATCGTGTTTTTTTTATTTAAAGTGTATTAAAGACTACAAAAAGATTACATTTTAGTATTATTCTATGTTCTGTGATATTCAATTGACGATAAATAATATTACGGCTAAAAAACATGATATTCCATAGCCCTTTTCAATGTACTGCTGTCACCAGCAATATTAACACTTAAATAAGAAAAATTAAGAATGGAATCAAATCAAAACAGTACTTGATGGTACATAAGCCGGATTGGAAAACATGATCTGAGATAAAAAATGTAACGTTTTAAAACGATTTTCATTCTGTCTAATGCTACCTCGAATCTGGAATGAGCTCATTTCAACACGTCAATATATCATCCGCCAGCAGAGGACGCAAAAACATGCCATTTCCTTTTGAAAAAATAACAACGTAATACGCTACAACTTCAAAAAAGGCCTAAATCCACGCCCCTGGCCACAGCAACCAACTAAAGATATAGCGGACTCAGAGGTTCGTTAAGACCGATTAAAATATTTCGTTACAAATGTTCATAATCAATAGAAAAATATGTATTGTTTCCAACGGTAGGTAAAAGCAGTAAAATCAAAATGGGGAAACATTGCATTGTTTAACTGTAATTTAATATTGTAATAACTTTTAGGACAATGTTGTGTGGTTATCCAACTCAAGAATTTCCATTTATCACTGAGTCATAAGGGTTATTTAATATTATATTTTCAGATAGAAAATCAGTTCTTTTTCGCCACGAACTGGTTTATGTAGCGTTTCCATTTAGACGATACCTTATTATTGCTAGCTAATTTACATGGTACAAACATAATAATAATGGACAATATCAAAAGTAAAGATCTACATAATAAGAATGCATTCATTTTCATCTAGGAATATTTTATATTTTCAAAACCGAGTTCAAACTGTAAATGAGTGTATGTATCGACGTTTATGTATTCTGTCTAATTCTCTCGAATCAATATTTACGTTCGCAGTCATAAATTAAGCTGATTTGCAGATGATTTTATATTTTCATGCGCCTGACCACCCTGTTTCAGTAACTGCTTCTCCAGTCATGGTTCACGGTGATCGAGAGCAATATCCTGAGAAACGTGACACGCAAGGTGGAGTACAGTATTGCAGGGCACACACACACACACACAAATTTGGAGAGATACGAAAGGCAAACCTCTGATCTGTGAAACGAGACTGGAGTACTCGTCAGAAATAATAATAATAATAATAATAATAACAACAATAATAATAATAATCAACAAGCAAACAAACAAATAAAAACACCCACCATACACGCCAACAGGGGCGAAACCTGCGCACGGGTAGCCGGGCGCGCGCTGCACCCCTCGGCTCCGCGCGGCACCGAGACAATAAGGATCCCCCCGAATCGCCAAAACCTCAACATATTCAGTATTTTATGTTATGCGGACAGAATTCACCGCACAAATTAAGCTGGAGTAAACTATACGGCCATTGTTTGTTTTTGTTATTGAATTTTGTCAGTTCATCTTCACTGTTACAGAGTTAAAGATAAACAATAAGAAAATGCATTTAGTCCACCATATTAACATCGTTACAGCGTCCATACCAAGAGTGTAAGAAACGTGGATCTAATGATAAAACATTTTTTAAATGTGCGATATTCACATTGAGAACAAAAACGTCTATAGAAATATAACATTAGGTACAGCTTTAAGTCTGACTCCTGCAGTCTAGACTTCAGACGGGCACACACACCTGTCACTGTCTAGACAGAGGTAATGGTGATGATGATAGTGGAGAGGAGGTGCAGGGGCAACACAAAACCGTATCCTCAGTTGCTCTCATTCAGTGTCAGTCACGGTCTTCTATAAAGATATTGGACAATATAACCGTTCGCTATCACCTTTCCCAACCTGATTGGTTAGATAAACTGTCAGTATTTATTTAAGTTGGCCTGAGGTCAGCTCGGGTCGTTGTCTTAAAAAATAAATAAATGAGAAAATAGAAATGCGTAGAAAGTAAAATGCTCCGAGGCAATCTAGCTTGATGGTATTAAAATGATAGGCAGCCACCTCCTCCAATATGAGCCGGAAAATAATTCTGGTTGGTTAACTGACAAGATTTCCACCCAATGTCTGGCATGAGTAAATGATAGACACATTTAATTGTCAATGAATTGCCTTTCTAAAAGAAGACGGGACATAAAGACTTTCGGGAGTTTCGTCAACATAATTTAATGTTGTGGACCCTAATACTATATATAGTGCGCATGTAATACATTTGGTGTATATATTCACATAAACCATATTGGATACGTATTATTTCAGTTGTGTATAAATGACGTACATTTAATGTAAGATGTAAATACAAGCATATAGACACATATGCAGAAAAATGTATATATGTCATGTGCGAAGTGCTTAAGACACGTAGCATGTATATATGGTGTTGTGCATGACTGTATGGATGTGACTGTATGGATCACAGGGACGGACACCGGACAGAATCGCTGAAAATCGATTACAACAATGCAATCGCCAGCCACCAAATCCCCTGCTTGAAATGCGTGAGTCTTCCACCGTTGATTTAATTCAGAAACTGTATACCTTCCCTCTCCATGTTGGATCAAATTGCTTCACTTTATTTGCTACAAATTCTATTTCTGTATCAGAGCCGTAATGGAGTCACTTTCAGTGCTCCTCAGTGCTATGAAATGTGGGTGTGCAATGTAATGATTGGGTCATTGTAATGTTAAACGATTTATTCCCCAACCTACGCGCTTGGAGAGAGTATTTTCTGTTCCAATCGTCAATGAAAAGGCGTGACTATCCGAAATATTCGACGAATAGTGAAAAACGGGCGGGAACTGGATGTACTGGTTGAGGTCTTTTGCCTAGGTAGGCTGCAGCGTGTGTTTATTGATGAGATGAAAGAAGATGGAAGTGAGAAATGAAACAAAGTAAAAAAATATATTAAAAAACTCATACTCTTGCCTGGTGAAAAACGGGGAAGGAGTGACGGGCAATCGCAACAACAGCACGAAAACAAGTTTAGAGTAAAAGGTAAGATATCAGAAGAGCAATGGGAGGGGGCGGGTGTTGATAGTGTCTACGCTATTTATAAGAACAGAAATGTCTGTTATTCTATAGAAATGGTTTATGAAAGTTTTTCGGTCAGCAAACTAAAACAAATGGAATTTAATAATAACAACGCTCTTAGATCTAACAAGTCATATTTTACTTTATGATATAGCTTATTGTTTGTTGCATCCTGCATAGTTTTGACATGATTTATAATTACTTGATAGTATAATACGTTAAATATCGATTATAATTTCTGCGGTCTCTTAGGCACCAGTTGTTGAATGCGACAGGTAGTCATGTGGTTAATTTGGCAAACATTTTTATACGTCATTAGAATTAAACATTACCTATGTATTGTAAGTGAACCAACAATTGTCATTTTAACGCTTTCATGTGTGGCTAGAAGGAAAGACAATGGATGCTTTACTCAGTTGACAGTATGAAAAGTGCGATTTAAGTTGCCTATAGGAAGTCTGAGACTGTCTGAAATCAAGATTATACCACCCACCCCACCCCCAACACCCGCCCCAGTCGGCGGTTTACTGAGGTGAGCCAAGATGATTTAATACACACAATGATTACCTTCATATGCAACAATTGTTGAACATATCGGGACTAATTTAATTACTTTACCTACCCATGTGCAACCACTTTTTGTCCCAGTTGTAAAAAAATCGTTGTACACATTGTCAGCGTTATAGAACAATTGTTAAAACTTCCTTACATTACATAAGGATATAAGCGCGGCGACCGAAAAACTGGTTATAATAAATGGAAACTTTTCCCCCAAAATAATAATAATGAATTGTTCGTTCCGCGCAAACTTGTAACGAAACGGCCAGTAGTACTAAACAAACGCGGTGTATGTGGTGAAACTGGAGATCTCTACATATTTTATAAACATCCAAGTCTACAGGTCTCTTTTTAAAATGTCTTAAAATTTTATGGCCGCTGTACGGGTTGGTTTTTTTCGGTGCCGTGTTTTAATAAACAACCCCCCTTTTTTTACTATAAAGTTGACCGAGTTGCGAAATTCCAGCCCTGGCAATACGGATGATAGGAGTTGTATCATAGGTAGTTTAATCCAGCACTGAAGGTCACGTATTTTCCCGAGTGATACGGATGAATTGGCGATGCGAAGGGAAATCGCGCAGCTTAAGCGTTTGGATTTTGAGGGCGAAATATGGCAGAGTCTCAGACAGCGTGTGCGGATCACCGTGGTGTTTAATGTCACTTTGGCCCGCGACGCAGTTCAGACCAAAAGATGCTGGTGCCTTTTTGCATTGCTGGAGATCAGTCTAACATATGAGGCGATAGCGATCTGAAAAAGTGATTAAATACACAAAGATCATAAACCGAAAATAAAAAAATATCATACGACGTGTGCGGTGCACTTTTATTCTTTGTCATACATTAATACCGGTTATTAAAGGAATATAGCTTTTGGACTTACCGCTTTTTCCTTTCGGACGCTGTTCTTCTTTCCTAAGAAATGCAATACATTACTTGTGAATGCAGGAATGCAAAAAAAAAAAAAAAACGTTATTAGCCCCTTTGAGCTTAATTTTCACTATGCATTATGGATGATGTGGAAAAATACGTGCGATTCACCTTGGAACAGTGTTAAAGGAATTTAATAAGTTTCTGGTAGGTCACGCATTCTTCATGCTCAGCTTCGTTCATTTCCAACCAAACTCTCACACTATTTAACCTATTCCAAACCCATGAACTCAGATCGACAAAACAGACATATTTTCTAAATGTAGTCATGTATAGTGAATACTTCGGCTGGTTTGGAGATATCGGCTTTTCTGGCACTGTTGATGGCTGCTTACCTTAAACGTTACAAAGTGAGCTCCTGTGATGACATTGCTTTCTTGTTAATTTAACCATACCTTGTGGTTCATTTACTCAAATCAATTACTTTATAAGTATAGTGTCAAATTTAACTTTATAGGCCTATAGGCCTACGTGCCTTACTTTCTTTGCTGCTATTGTCGGTAGTCCTTTTTGCACTGTGTCCAGTTTCTTTTTTATATATGGAGGGGAATATTGAGACTTATTAAGTTAAATATAGTCTGGTCCATGAAGTTGAAAGGAGGGTACATGACATACGCGTTATGTTACACACCTATAACGGAAGAAACGTAGGCCTGTAAAACTATTTCGTAAGACATATGCACGTGAAAGTATTAGTGTATTATTTGAATTTAACACTGTGGAACTGATTGCAAAAGTATATATAGAGCCTGTATATCTACAAAAAAAAGGTCGGTTAAGAAATATGTATTTATATTATTCTTGTGTCCTGCCCCTGGTATAAACGGTGACAAATGGCTTAACGCGGAATGCAGATCTATGGATTCTGTGAATACAGCTTTACGTCCAATAATACGGGTAAAATAGGAATCGATGTGTTTTTATAAATGTTAATGATTATCACTGAAGCACTGCTGAAAATACGTTTTATTTAGGACCTGGACCCAGTTTTTTGCTGCCCATTACATTAGTTGCATTAAATTTGAAGGAGATACTGACTGACGCCGTTAAATGCGCTTTACCTTATACATCGTCGCTTTTACAACTATAAACCGCGTTATGAACTTTTTTTCCTCTTTATGTGTTTTAAAATTGCAAA
Organism: Isichthys henryi; assembly: GCA_026776945.1. Lineage (NCBI taxonomy): Eukaryota > Metazoa > Chordata > Actinopteri > Osteoglossiformes > Mormyridae > Isichthys > Isichthys henryi. The sequence continues at coordinate 6,752,590 of JAODJX010000040.1, read as the reverse complement.
CTTGCTTGAATGAAAAATCAACGACATCACTACGTATAATTCGTCATGTGAAGTTGTGCTGACCGAAAAGTGTGGAGTTTTAGAGTCCTTTTACATGTCGTAAACTTCGACATCGTCCGATCTATATTGTTCTTATCAAGCACGTAACATTGTGTTGCGTCATTTTCCCATTCATTTTTAAAACATACAGAGAGGTTTTGCATTAATTGTGCCAGTTAAATACACACCTCTAATGACTGACCTTAATTTAATTACCAACTGGGTATTTTATTTAGCCTGTTTGGGAGGAGATAGAATGAACAATCACAAACAAGTAAGAAAACCACCGAGACCTACTTTGTGCATGTTTATCTTCCACAGTAAAGAAATGTTTTGCCAGTGTTATATTGAAATAGGGTATTATGAATTAAGCCTTTGAAACTTGAATGTAACATTTCAAATTTATAAAAAACTTGAGCAACAGACGACTAACGCTGGATCGTTTCTTCCCTGAAATATGTGCTGTCATTTCAGTATTACTAATTGCATACATAAACCGTTTTTTAGAATATGGCATAACAGAAGAAAGAAAAATAAGAACAAAGAACAAACGCAAGAAATAATTAAACTCGGTTTTATGGAAGCAACTCCAAATGGCTACTTCAGACGCAGATAAAAGGCACCTTTTCATAGCCTAGCGTTAATCCCAAGGTTAACTATTTGTTACCCAACGTTTCCTCATTTACACTGTATAACTATTATTAATAACCTATTAATGAATATTACATTAATACTGCAAAATAGAATGTCATGTTCAAAACTTTATATTATTTATGGTATTTTGCAAAAAATACTTTTTTTTCCAAAGTCTGTTTTCTATATGATGAATTTGGTAATATGATAATTAATCATATAACTAGCATTGCTCATTTAGGCTTGCCCCCGTAACATAAAAACTTGAGAGCAGAGTTTTGGAGATAGCTTTTAATTTTTTTCCTGTTTAATTTTTTGCAGACATTTGGGCCTATTTTCCACATTAAGACTCCTAATTTAAAACATTACAAGCCAAATTAAAAAGCATTTCAGTGTACCAAGCAGTTTTAAGTAAATTATAATCTGTAACATTTCAATAATATTTAGCAATATCATTTATTACAGGTTGCTTAGCAAATAGTTTACCGCAATCTTAATTTTAAATGTTTTTTTTTTTCATATTAAACAAAAGGAGTAGAAACTATTAGATGTTAGAATGCAACCTATAATTTTATTGAGAAAAATTTTTGTGGGGTTTATTTTTTTAGTTTGATATACTTTATTGATCCCAGTTGGAAATTAATATGCATACAGCAGTAAGGAACATAAAGTGTACAGACTGGGACACAAAAGTGCTTAAGACCAAGTTTAGAAGACATGTAAATGTAACTTGACGTTGTACAAAAATGGATAAACATAGATAAATAGATTGCATTTTATCGTTGCGATGTGCATAGTCATGTGATAATGTAGCATGTCATCTGTTTTTAAATTTTGCCCTGGAATGTGTTATGGCTTGGGGGGGGGGGGATACTTGTATTAGAAAAATGTGATCCATTTTAGCAGTTTAAGGTTTAATAGAAAAAAAGATAAAAATTCGATTACATTTGTGATTGATTACAGTATCAGTATAGTGAAACAAACCAGTGTGATCAATATTCCAGAATCTTCTTCCATTATGCTAATTACGGCTTCGCTAGCTTCATTCCTGGCCGCATGTTTAAGACATCTGACGGACTTGAACTCCTTTCTGTTTTGCATTTAAAACTGTTTCTTGTTGTGTCTTCGCCACATAAAATTGTTTATCTATTATGCACATGTCATGCATAAATTGAGCTAAATATTAAAACTGAGATGCAAAGGAAGACACTGCAGCAATGTTATGTCAGTTCTTTTTTTTTTTTGGAAAGCTTAGATTTCCCCAAGGTGAATGGCAAGTTATGTCCCACCTCCATTATTATTATTATTATTATTATTATTATTATTATTATTATTATTATTATTATTATTATTATTATTATTATTATTATTATGTGGCATCCCCGATTTGCACTTCTTTGTACATATTATACGTGTGTATTATACGTACACCCATATACAAATTTGGCAAAATCTCCTCAGTAAAATCGCTTATTTTGATATTCCTTGTGTATAATGCATGTTGTACTGTTTTCTCAGTGTTTTGTGATGTGTAAAACATGTGATTGCTATTTAATTATCCAGTGATGATTGTCTAAAGACAAAGAATAGGTCTTGTGATGTCCACTGTTCCCTTGCATGTTTTGCATTAATTATATGTGCTTATAGTGGTTCTGCTGATCAGCCATGGTATCAGCGCACATGGCCGCTTTGGGCGCTTCCCCCGGTCCCCACTATACACACCCCGTACCTCTGACCCGATCGGTCCTGGGACGCTGCACTGGTATCTGAGCTGCTGCTGTCCAGTGGGCAGCCTGCAGTGGCCACGATATAATTTGCATTTCGGGGAAGTGTGGTACAAAAGGTATCGTGGCAAAATTTTAATACAAAAAATGAATACAAAGCAATAAAAAGCTTTATTTTTTTTACTTTAGTTGAAATATGTATTAAAAAATACAGTTAAGGATGTACAATGAGTTTTGGGATAATGCAAAAAAACATTTGAAAGATAAAATTTCTATAAAAATACAGTTAAAGAATAGTGCAGATGTTAATTGTTTTGGAGATAAACTGTGCAATGAAAAATCCTTATATAAAAAGGAAATTAATTCATTTATGAGAATTTTTAACTGTCTTTTTTCTGTAATAATTGAGGGATCAAATAAAGATGAACAAAACTTGAATAGTCTTGTCTCCTATATTATCCTGTTTCAGTGAATTAATCTGGGTGCTCGATACCATAATGCCGCTCGACGCATACAAGTACATTTCTGCCATTGTTTCATTGTTCCCCAAAAGCATACCTGAATTTCTGATCACGCAATGCTCCTGTTTTCCTTGGCTGTCTACGTTGGGGGGAGGGGGAGCCATTTTTGTGGCCTGTGTAATGTAGTTCAGGAAGTACACAGATTAAGGCAGATGCGTCCTGATGAGGATGCTGGATGAATTGGTGTAGGTGGGACCATTAGGGACGATTTGTTAAGCTTGGAGGACATACAATAGGGAGTGGCATCTCTGACATCTCCTTCATGCTTTGTGGAGCCTTCTGGATCGCAGCACTTCAGACTTACAGTATATTGTTGTACCCTTTAATATTTTCAACATTATCATTAATTTGTTCATCTTTTATACTGCTTATCTTGGACAAATCAACAGTTACGAAACTTAGTCTTGTTTTATTATATTCCGCAAAGGGGAAAAATACACACAGAACAAAACAAAAGAGGAAATATTAACCAGATGTTACAGTTAGAAACTCTGTTTTATAATAGGGCTTATGTCATATACAGCACAGTAATGTCTCCGGCGTTTTTCAAAGGGTACTGTTGTCTTTAAATAAAGTGTTACGTGTTTCCGCCTGTGCAGAGTTAGCATCATCTCTCATGTTCATGCCAGTTTTCATTTCTCTGTCATTTATCTTTCATGTACTTTACGTAAAGTGCTTAGAATTCCCTCTCTTTTATCAACGTGTGTATGCTTGAGTGATCTTGAATGGCTTCCCCATCCTGGGTTCATCTTGCTTTACGGTCTATATTTTCTGAGATGTGCTGTATCTGCACTGTAATAATTGTACGAGAGGTTATCGTAAATAACAGGATGAATGGACGTTCTCAGGTTTGAGGTGGTCATGTTGCAGTACTGCCAAACCACCTCAAGATGTTTTCTGTCAAAAATGCCTTTTTCTGTGTGTGTGTGTGTGTGTGTGTCTGTGTATATTTACTTGAATATGTATATATACGCCCTGCGACCCAGTAGGATAAGCGGTTTGGAAAATGGATGGTTGGATGTATATATACGTGTGTGTATGTGTGTGTGTGTGTATGCGCTTCCATATATTGCTTGTCAGGCAAGTGTTTCCGTGAAAAGAGTTACAAAAATTTGACAGCTGCTTCATAAAGCAAAAAATAGATAAACGCATCTTTAGGTAAGTTGATGCATATATAAAACATGAGAGGTAGTGGGAAGAGTTTGCAGTTATATGATAAACTGTCATGCTCATTAAGCATAAACATAAAATGATTCCTGCACTTAGAAATTTATACTCTATTGTAAAATGGCCCATATATACCTAAAATATATCTGGGTGTACAATGGTCTGCTTCTTATTTAGAATTGACTTTCCTGACAGGTACTACGGTAATCCATAAATACTTTTTATATTGTTGGTCTTGAATCAACTTTCCGTAAGTGTGCCACATGTGACTGTAGTCTTACATCATCCGTGAATACAAACATTTGTTTTTACCAAGTCAGATTATTTATTTTACCATAGCTCTGGTAATAATTTACATATCTGCATAATACATTCATGCACGCAAAAACAGAGTGAATAAATAGACAATCATTTTCTGTTCCTTGAGCTTCTTGTGAGTTGAATTTTTTTTAAATTTCATTTAAGGATGTAATAGTCGGTTTGTTCATTCCAAGGTGACAGTTTCCCCTTGTATGGGCAGAATGTTGCAGACAATTTACTCCCAAATGACTTTTACCCTCATTGCTCACTTTGAAGGTTGCAAAATCATGCAGTCATTGTGTAATTTTTTCATCCTATCATCCTGAGAATGGACAGGCTGATCCAGCTTCTTTTCATTCGGAGCTGTCACCTCTGACTTATAAAAATCTTGGACATCTGACTTTTATCCAGCAGAACAGCGATTAAGAACCACTGCTTCAGTGTAACAGCATAGATTTTTGTCTGCGTTTAGTTATATGTCATAACTATACTGGCTTGAGACTGAATTCGAAAAGATAAATAAAATGTACAAGCAGAATAGAATAGATTATCTTTGGAGTTGCCTTTGCCTTTAACTCAGTGCACTAAACTCAATGTCACAACATGTTTTTATATGACCTATATAGCTGGCATCTGTTTTCTGGCCAGAAAAAAGCCTCAGTGAATTGGACGGATGTAAGTAAAGGCATTAGACTTCAATATAACGTTTTGCATTGATGTGGCTGATGGACTTTTCGTATCTGGCTGCACAAAATAATTATACCATGTCTTAAGTTACATGAAGACACATGAAGCAATCCGGTTGACATCATGGACCAAGCACGAGGAATTCACAGTGAACACTGAATGAAGATGAGCCTAGGACTAGCCACGTTAGCCATATCGCTACATGTTGTTGTTTTTTTTTTTTTTAAAAAAAAAAAACAGACTCTGCTAGATAGATTTAAACATTTTTCCATATTTTAAAGACATGAATATTGAAAGTAATGGCTGTCGCATTTTTTGACGAGCAAGCTTTGGTGGTGGCCCTTTAAATTGTGGTCGTATTCGGTATACAGACTGTGTAGGGCGATGTCTCTCCACTGTGGCGCACAGCCCTGATGTGGAAGTTCCTAATAATATCGGCCCAAATGTGCCCAGCATGGGTGGGGCTAGCTGACAGCTCCCACTGTGGCAATTAAAAAGCAAGGCCCCCGTGACAGCTGTTTAAAGCAGTTGCATTTTTTTTTCTTCCCTATTTGTTCACCTAACCTGGTGCTAGTGCATTCAAAGTTATTTGCGTTCTTACATTGCCCGACTGAACTATTATGCACCAAAGGGACAAGTTCCACACAAATACATATGAAATATTCTAATATATTGCACGGTATTTATAACAATACGCGCATTAAAACACGATATCTTATGATGCATCAGAAGCTGCAACTCGTTGAAACACATACACCTGAATCCCCTGTTTGAAATTTCAGCAGACGGTTAAACTGAAATACAACCATCTTAAATTCACCATTATAGTACCATAACGATTTATATGTATATAATATTACACCTTGAGATCCAATTTTCCAGAATGAAATTTATTTAGAAACAAATGAATACCAAATTATTTGAATCTTAGTTCCACCTACCATTGGACTTCTAAAAATCACCCGCTACTGTAAAATGGTAGTTTTACATGTTGTCGCTCTAAAATGTTTTGCACAGTTGTGACACGTTATAACTGCTTGTCATTAGTTTGTAATGGTGAGAACATGCTGTATCAGAGTTAAAGGAGAAAGGACTGTAGAGGTGCCACTGTATTTTGAAAATGTTGGGCCCAAACCACACTGCTACGCGGACGTCATTCTTCAAATCTCGATTTCAATAATAAGATATTTAACATGAAATAGCTGTTGCCTATTACTGTCCGTCAGTGAAAGTGAACCACCTGGCAAAAAAACGAATGCTGTAAATTTTAAATTAATTTGTGTTTCACGTAGAAAGCCGAGGTTAGTGGTTAATAATCATCTCCTTATTCTTGACTTAAGTGTGGTAGATGACATGAAGGTCACCAAACACAGGAGAGGTCAGCACATTTCCTGGGTCTCTTATTTGTAATAAGTACTTATGGCATCATGACAACAAAGTTACATAATCCAATTTCATGTGATTTTCAAAAGAAAATCCATTAAAAAGTGCCAAGAAGTGCAATTTTAAGTGATTTCATATAGTTACATCAAAAACACAGATATCCCCAGATGGGAAAAAAAAAAATCTCAAAACTGCAGTAGAGGAAACACGGCAATTATGCCCCCAGTCATTCAAAGAAGGCAACTGGGTCGTACTCCTGTACAAATGGGTCTGTGACTGCACCAATCCATTAATCTGTCTTGCAAATCTATAGGGTCAATCAGTATAGGGTTTTGCATTCAGTATGGAGTCACAATGGGGCCGCAGAGCATAACGACTGCTGGATTGCCAGTCTGTTTTGGGCCCCATATATTATGGTCAAATTAGTGATGTCAGTTCACCTGTGTGACTTGGGCTGTGGGTGAAAGTCGGAGCAGCATGAATACACCTGCTGAGCCACGGAAGAGCACGCAAACGCCAAGCACAGAGAACGAGGTCAGAATCTGCATCTCCAATGCTGGAGGTTTACGGCAACTGTGCTACCTGCCGAGCCGCCGACTGTGTAAATGACGACCGCGATTGTAAACAATATACAAAAAACGGTTTGATCATGAATGACAGCAGCCGGGGTCGAATAATCAAGGTCATGTGACTCAGCAGCCGCGGGGGCGGGGGGTGCCGCCAGGGAAGCGGTTGATGCAGAACATCCCAACATGTGGATTCATTCTCTATACATTTGCATGTCAGATGTTTGGGTCCAGGTAATGATTTGTCAGCTTAAGGCCAAAAGGCCCCTAGTGGAGGGAGAAAGGGCAGAAAGCAGAAATAGAGTAATGCTAATGTAATATGGAATAACCTGGTAAATGTAACTATAGCAGGCAGGGGATACATGTAACTGGCGCAAGACAGCTTATTGACCAGCTTACAGATAGCTCCACAATGCATTCTATAACCTGTCATCCTATAGCATTACAAGTAACACATGTATTGTCATAGAATGAATTTTTTATTTAAACAAGTAATCTACTGATATGTAACCTTTTAGAATTATCTTACAAGGCCTTTGTCCAGCTATTTCCAACTGCCACAGCTGTCTTAAACAAATTGTTTTTTTTATTATTTCATTTTAAGTAAATAAAATTGCCATATAGTTTTTAATCTTGTACTGGCAAAAACAAGTAAGGCTGAAAAATAATCATGAACTGAACTGGAACAAATACAATTCAAATAGGACATTTTAAAAGCTTACGCAGTTGTATTGACAGCAAAATAAATTCCACTGAGATTTTAATTTGGGGGTGGGGGGCAGTCTTATAGCTCTACTTAAGTAGAATACTAAAATTGTTTCATTCTTTGAGGCTGTGTGTAGTCAACAGAAGTTTTTAAACGCAGAGACTCTTCGTGTTAATAGTTACACAATACAGAGCAGCAGGACCAGATTCTGGCTGACAGAAATGTTAGAAAAAGACCCAATGAAACCCGAGTAAGAGGTTAGACAGAGGAGTGCTAAAATATTTTGTGTTCCTAACAGTCTGTTATCATAAATTTCACATTTATGAAATAATTCTAAATTATTCAATTTATTAAATCTAAATTTTCCCTTCTTGTGTAACACTGGTTGTATGTCCACAGTCCTCACAGTTTCAGTGATAGTTGGTAAATTGTTGGGTTAACACATGACCTCTAAAATTATTTAATACAGATCATGCACCATTTACTAGCCAGCAGTTATTATCAATCATTTACATTCCATATAAGGCACACTTGAAACAATGATGATTATAAAATGGTTACTGTTATATTAAAATGTAAGAATATCACTTGTCAGTTGAACTCAATGCAAATTTGCAGTCGAGTTAAATGCAAGCTTTATATTATTCCTAGGCAATTTTTGATACCTAAAATAAAGACAAAATATTTTATTCCTGGACTAGACATGAATTTAATATTAACCCTTAGAGGCTAACCTGGGGTGAATTTTTCACCCCAGTGGCAGTAATTGTACTCCAGCGTTTTAAAGGTTTGAATTTTTGCTATCAACTTTGGTGCATCTGTTCTTCTGTTACTACTGTCGGCTGCTGTTACTGGTTTACTTATTTTGTTGCGTATGGTCACGTGACAGTCGCCATTATTATTGTGTATTGCTAACTTTAATGTGAAAATAAAATGTCTCGTAGGTTTTCTGCTTCTAAAGTAATATCAGAATGGATTGAAAATGATAACAATGATGACGAAAATGTTGAGTTTGCTGATGAAAGT
>JAODJX010000040.1:6715664-6739218 GCA_026776945.1 Isichthys henryi | reverse complement strand
TCCAAAAACATGCTGAGGCTAATTGGAGTTGCTAAATTGCCCATAGGTGTGCATGAGTGAGTGAATGGTGTGTGAGTATGCCCTGCGGTGGGCTGGCCCCCCATCCTGGGTTGTTCACTGCCTCGTACCCGTTGCTTCTGGGATAGGCTCCGGACCCCCCGCGACCCAGTAGGATAAGCGGTTTGGAAAATGGATGGATGGATAGATTTTCTAACATACCTGGGCAGAACATGTATAATTATCAGTAGCTTGGCAATAATTGCAAAAGTCCTTGGAATGTTGTTTTTTCCCCGTTATATATGCCTTTATTGTATATATGTCAAAGTTGCAGTTATACACTATTAGATGCTTCCAGGGCTTTCACAAAAATAGGGAAGGCAAAAAGCTGGAAAAAGTGTATATATATAAATCTCTTATTGCAGTGACCTTGATGCTATTGAGCTTCAGCCATCCATTGCTAAGGGACAGTCTTGGGTATTTTGTTTTGGCATTGTTATATCGGGTTCATCTCCTGGCTGTGATGGCCTGGGCCGCAAAGCAGCATATGCAAGGACAGAAGGGAGAGAGAGTCAGATGGACAGAGGGACCCTGCCTGGAGTAGAGGCAGTGTCTGGGATAAGAAGGCCCGACTGCACAGGACTGTTGTGAAGCCTATCATATTAAAAATTCAGGTTAAATGCAATGGTTCGTAATAATGAACGCACGCACTATTTTGTGATGTTCGTGAGACCATTGCATAGCTTCAGCAGCTCGTCGGCTAGAGGACTGAACAGTACTGTATGTAGTTACTTTTATTATTGCTGTTTAGTCATTATGACATTAGCCACTTATGGCGTGGCCATAAGTGGAAATTAGCGGGAGAACATTTTAAAATGAATTTGAGGAAGCACTTCTTTACGCAGCATGTAGTTAGAGTATGGAATAATCTTCCTGCTAGTGTAGCACAAGCTAAAACCCTGGGTTCCTTTAAATCAGAGTTAGATAAGATTTTAACAACTCTGAGCTATCAGTTAAGTTCTACCCAGACAAGCTTGATGGGCCAAATGGCCTCCTCTTGTTTGTAAATTTCTTATGTTCTTATTGTTATTATACTGTGTTGTTATTTTTCTGACTTGCCTACGAATTTGATTTAAAGACAGACTTAAGGAAAGGGTCTTCTTCGTAACCTGGGGACTGCCTGAGCCCAGAGGCAGTGCAGGTGGGCAGGTCATCCGCTTTCCCGTGATCAGTTCCAGTGTGGTGTTGGATTGTGAAGTCAAGTTTCTGGACGGTGGGGAAGCAGTGAGTCATTCAACTATTAGTATGTTTGGCCTGGGTCATCCATGAAGGGCTGCCCAAGGAGATAATGCCTCAACTCACTATTTGATGGCCCGATCCTCCTGTTTAATGACAGTGTACCTCCATTTGCTGGAAGTGAGCTTGGACAAGACCTAGATGTTTCTCACTCCTTAAGTCTTGGGAAAGGACAGCTCCAGACCAACCTGTGACGCACCGGTGATGAGAATGTCTTTCAGTCTTGGAAGCTGGTCTCTGTAACCTTAGTCCAAAGGACTTGGTCAGGCTAGTCCTTCTGCATCAAGTCTAAAAGGTGGGGTGGGGGGTGACAGAGGTGAAGTTAAGGACAGCAGTATTTAGCCAGTCCCAGGGTAGTCAAAACCTGATTTTTGGAGTCCAGCACCTTAACTATGAAGGTAAACAAGGTGCTTAATACATATGTATGTTTAAATGGTGACACTGTCTAAGTAGGTCGTCATTTACTTCCAACATGATGGACAAGAGCTTCAGTAAGGTCAGGTGTCTCGTGGTCCCCAAAGGAGGGGAGTCTGTAATGCCGGTGACTGCAAGATGGTTTAAAGTTTATCTTTCTTTAGCATCTGTACTTGTAAGCACTTGTCAATAACTTTTAATGATGTCCTGGGTGGAAATAGTGAGCTTTTCCTAGATGTTCCACCAATTTATCCATGTGAAGCATGGGATAGCTGTTGAATCTGGCAACCTCGTTCAACAGGTGGATGTCATTGCGGATGCTGTAGGTGCTGTCGAGCTTAGAGGCCATCATAATGGGACTGCACAAGGGGCTTTTGAACATGTATAACTGCTGCATACTTTTGATCACTTCACGTCGACATGTGTCACCACTATGGCCTTTGTCAGATGATGATATTGTAATGTTGTAGTAGGTGCGTGCAAACTGGGAAGTGAACAATTCCTTGCATATCCCAGCAGTGGGGCTCCTCTGGAGACCCCTCATAGGGGGATGATAGGAGGACCCAAAGCTCAAATTATTGCTTCACCAGGTTGACTTGGTTTTCAGACCCAGTTGCATGACCCACCTTCTCCAGGGTGGTGTAGAGCCCCTACCACTTGCAGAGGTATTTGGGATGAGGATGAACATTTCATCACCAGGGCACTGGTTGGTTGGGCCAGTTGTAGGCTCATTGTGGTGTCCACTGGGTCTCTTCAGTTTTTTTCCTTGATGATAAGCATGACCTTCTTAATTCCTGATGTGTTCCACTATAGTACAACATGTCAAGTATTGTTGCTTATATCATGACGTATTGCAGCCCTCATGCCATTTACCCTAAGAGGAACTTGAAGGCACGTAACCTGTCAAAGTTTGGCGAACTTCTTGCACCACAAAAAGAATGTAGGCCAGCATCCTAGTCCTAGTTCCTCTTGTCCTTGTCAATGATGCATCAATGTTTCTCTCTGAATTGCTTAATGAATCTTGTCATCTGAGGTAACACACTGAGTTGCACAAGCGGTGTAGCTTGAGGAACCTGCTAAATCTAAGCTGTCCTGTGACATATGGGAAATCAGTTTGGCTTAAGTTTTTGATGGTGGATCTCATCTTTAGCTAATGGAATAAATCTGACTGTATCCTCCTGGCTCCGTGGTACCACTAACAAGTCGTCATTCTCCTTGCTGGAAGACTGAATAATAGAAAACCTCTCCAGTGCACCAGGAAGCAGGTATCAGGATTGTGTCCTCCACTCACCCTGAACTAGTAGGACCTGTTCCCCAAAAGTGTTAAAATTTGTTGCCTTGCTCTTCATCATTTGCCAACAACCCTGCCTGCACCTCTGGGTAGAAAATGTCTGAGTATGGGTTGTTGGCTAAGAAGGGAGTCTCACCTTCCTGTTCAGCCTCTCTGTCCTTGGCTTGAGCTAGGAGTGGCTCACATGGGTTAGTGGGTATTCTGTATGGCTTGCAAAGTTGATTCAGATCGGATTTTCAACAGAGAGGGGTGCAACACAGGAGGCCTCAAACCTAGGCCAGTTCCATCCGAGTAGGAGGAGTATGACCCCAACTGTGACTCCCCTACTGAGCGATACTCATCATGATGGCAGGGAGAGGCGTAACATATCTGTGCATGTACTTGAGGGATAGAGAGCCCCTATAGGAGGCAGAAGGGTCCGGCAAGGATGACAGTGCTTCTGGAACCAAGTAGAGCTGACACATGGTGTCCCTCCACCTGAACTGTGCAGCTGAGGTGGCAAACAGGCTTGTCCAGGTAATCCTACTCCTGGTTTGCTAATTTTTGGGGGTAGTCCCAGGTCAAATTTGACCTTCATCAAAGGCTTTGAGTGCTCTGTTGAGGAGCGTTGGGTTTCATTGGCTCTGCCTTCTAGGCTGAGGAAAGCAGTGGCCTGGTTGGGTGCTTTGGCCATCTTACTGGGGGCTGACAGGTCTGCCTGGCAGACGAGTCACCATTTGGCAAGCGGCAGAAACTAAGTGGCCTGTGGCCATCTTTTCCTCCACTTGTGGTAAAGTGTGGCTCTCTGGGTGGAGCCACCGCTATGTCAACTGCAACATTTGACATTTTTGCCTGCAGACTCGGTGTTCTGAGATATAGCCCCAGCTGTAAAACTGGGGTGCTGTGGTGAATGGGGAGAGGCTTGAGTGGGCCAGGATGTCTGCCTTCACGGTGTCGTAGTCTTTGGACGTCTGTCATGGCACAGAGTGGTAGGCAGCCTGCGCCTCCCCTATGAAGTAGGGAGCCAGGGTATGTGCCCAGGCGCCGGCCGGTCACCATTCCCTTTTGGCAGTCCGCTCAAACATGGCGGTGTACATCTTAATGTCGTCCCCAGCAGTGAGCTTGATAGGATGGGGGGGGGCATGGGCTGTGACTCCAGGTTACTCTTTGGTTCCAGGGTAGCGACAGATTCGTGATTCTCTTGTTTTATCCCTTTATGTAGCCAGCTTGACTATTTTACTATGCGCTGGTTGACTGGAAGTAACAGATGTTGGGGCCTTGGCTGTTCTGTTTGGCAGTCTGTGGGCACTGGTTTACAATTGACACTCTCATTGGTTGTGCTCCATTGCTTGTTCTTGTGCAGAGAGTAATTAAAGTTGCAGAACTTTGAGTTCCTGGTAACTATTTATTGAGATCTTAGTGGGTAATCAGGTATGGCCATTGAAGACAGATCTGGGTGGTGAACTCTAGCCTGGATTTACTGGTGTGGCCTGGCACTGAATGTAAATTCTGCTGTTCGTACGATCTCTCGTGACAAAGCCCTGTGGAATGTTGTTTAAACACGGGGATTGAAACAGTAGTGCTGGCTATGAAGTAGCGTAAGTAATGATGGGTACCTCTTCAAACTAAGCAAGCAGAAACTCTAACAGCTTAGACAACAAAGTATATTAAAAAGGATAAAATGGCTAAACCAGTTATTTACAGTGTTTGTTTGTTACAGCTGCATATTAGTTTCATAGCTACTGCTAAAAGCTATGCTCCGCAGTATGTCAAAGTAATTGCATTTCATTATTAAAAATTAATCAGAGTATGCGTTGCACAAATGTTCTTAAATGTTTTGCCCTTCATATAGCTTAATATACTCTATGATTATATAGCTAGACTATTCTCTGTTTTCCTTTAATAATTCTTCTTTTTCAAAAAAGTGTCACCATCCTTTCTCTTCCCTATATTGAATCTTGAATCCTGAATTATTGTAAGTACATGTGTTTTTTTTTTTTTGTGTTTTTTTTAGATATTTTGTAAGTTACTTTAAAGATTGTCAAACAGTTTGGGCCGTTTTTAGCTAACCAAAATAAGGTACTGAATATTAAATGTCATTATGTAGTAGAGTTCTGTCCATCCCTCCATTTTCCAGCGGCTTATCCTGATCAGGGATGCAGGCTTTTTAGTAGAATTTCCTTAATTACTACAACAAAGCAACCCAACTATAGATTTAGAGTCGTACGTTTTTTTTTTATTATTATTATTATTTTTATCACTCCCATGTTCAGTTCAACTGAAACTGGATGCTTTATATTTTGATTCTGTTGAGAATGCAAGCTAAAATCAAGATGTCTCATTTGTTTTTCCTTTGAAAAATGCCACTTTGATGAGGGAGAGTGTTGACCCAGTCATGTAGACTTGGAGATTGAAGCCTTTTTTTGTTTTTTTTTTTTTCTTCAGTCCTGGTCTCTCTCCTACATATGGTAGGTCTGTACAGTGTTCCAGATGTTGTTTATTGACATACATTTTGTCCCTCATTCATTAATCTCTGTAAATCATTTTCAGTAGCATTCCTCACCAGTTTTAGTTTTCGTATAACTCATTTTGGAGAGAAGGTCCCATATGAACAATATTGATTGGTATCGTCTGTCTGTTTTTGATGGTTTTGTAGTTTTCGCTCAAACCATTTTAGAGACCTCAGTGTTCATGTACCTTTTACTCAATATTTGCATTTCCATAGCTTCAGACTTAATTAATTTTAAAAAACATACTCTTCTTCATAGGTGAGTTTGATTTTCTTAAAATTCAATACCAGACTAAGAAACCTTCTAGATGCAGAGTCTTGGTTACACAGACGGAGACAGTTCAGCTACATCGTGGCTCATGCAATTTTACATGAAAATATAATTCAATACCTATTTACTTTTTAAATTTCAAACCAGTAACATTTGAATATAAAAAAAATTCCAAATAAAAGCCATTGAATTTATTCTCTGTCTATCTAGACCGACAGATACAAGCTTCTAGTTGTCATATGGTTATGGATGTAATGGAACTCTTAATTCAGAGGATTCATATTTGTCATGTTTAATGAGTACTGCTGTCGATTATGAATTGTATGAATAATATAAAGCAGAATGCAGTATATTGTTTCTGTGTAAATTAGCAATCGGAGGCAGTCGGGCACTGGGCTCATTTTATACAGAATGCCAAAGAACTTCTAATCTCTAACATCTCACGATGAATGGTGTAGATGAACAAAGCCAGGTAGAGAATCTGAAAAGACGGCTGAAAGATCAAAATCAGAATACTTTTCTTAAGATGTGTTTCTTCTCAAATATTTCACTGTGTTCTCACTTCTGGAAATCTGCAATCACCATTTCTTGAAAAGCTAGGCCTTGCCTAAGTTGATCGGATTTAATACTCGAGTCATTATTGTGATCTCCAACTTAGATTATCACACTCAGGGTGACAGCACCCCCTTCTGGACAACAGAGGTAAAGTTGCTTATATAACATATATTTACCCTCCAAGAATGATATAGTGTGGTTTGAAACTCGGGGCGGCATGGTGGTGCAGTAGTTAACACTGTTACCTCACACCTCTTGGACCAGGGTTTGAACCTCCGCCGTGAGTGTGCATGTTCTCCCTGTGTCATCATGAGGTTTCCTCTGGTTTCTCCCCCATGGTCCAGAACATGCTGAGGCTGATTGGAGGTACCAAATTGCCTGTAGGTATGCTTGTGTGAGTGGCCTGGAATAGGACAAGGGGTTTCAGAAGATGGATGAATGAATTTGAAACGCTTTATATGTTGCAATATGGACAAACCATGTCTTGCATCAAAACATCGAAACTTGATGGGAAATGAAAATGTTGGGTGTCTATTCCATACCAACTACAATGAATAACAATAGATCACACTTTGATATAGACAGTGTTTCCTACTCCCAGTGGGGGCAGGACGAAAAACATCTTTTATGATCTAAGGGGAAAAACAGGAGTCGATAGTTTAGTCCTGGAGAGGATTATGGATCCATCCTCCGTTTTATTTTTGGTATCGATAAAGACAACAGTAGCTGGTCAACTTGGGCTGCTATACCTCTTCCCCAGTGTCTGTCCTTTGGCCCAATTTCTGTACTGTTTGTTTTGATGAAACCTGATATCTCCATCTACTAAGGCTGTGAAAGCTATTTCTCCTATTGAGTACAAAAAATTTGCTGTCCTAGACCAAGTGCAAAAAATTACTCCTCGCTTCATCTAATATGAGAGGTGGTATATCCTATCCAGGTTTGAGTTAGGTTGAGTTAGGTTGAGTTAGATTGAGTTAGATTGGGTATTCAGCATCACCTGACAGGATTATGCGATTTTCAAGACGCTAAGCCGCCTGCTGCTGCTGTTAAGGCCAAAGATAAGGCTCTATTGCATGATCAGAGCATAAATCCAACAGAGATGGAGGCACAGCAGGTGGGCTAATTGTAGGAGTCCTTTCTCCTTATGGCTCCAAACAGGGGGTTTGATGTGTCTAAGCTTGGGGAAGAACAGCAGGAGTTCAAGTGGTCAGAAGAACCTGAGCTTGATAGCGACATCGATGCACCCTTTTCCCCGCCACCATCAGTGCAGAAAGTTACCTGTTAGACAGCACCTGAGGCAGCATGTCAGGGAGAACCACCAAATGACACCGCTGAGACGATACAGTTTGTCTGCTCACAGCCATCTAGCAGCGGACTTGAGGCACATTCTCTGCCAGTGGCACCGCTGATAACCGCTATGGCCAGCTTTCTGCTAGCAACAGGAATAACCTACATGCTGTTAGTTATTGTCCAACAGTAGTCGTGCATTGCCTGAGATCTGCCATTGAAAGATATGGCAAGGAAAAGAGAACATGTTTTGGCAGTTTGAACTGACACGTGGTCATCATGCGCCGCTCCTCTGGAATTCGATGTCCGCACCAACTTACTCACGTGCAGACAATCTTACGGAAAATTTATATTATTACGTTATAAATCTAAAATTAGCCACATCAAAACCACTGGGATAGTTTGCAAACCCTACAGACTATGTACAAGGTAATAAAACTGTCACATGCATGTAAATGCGTGTGCATGTGTGTGCAGACATCTCTTGAATTGAAAATATCACACTAGCCAGCAGACAGAATTTGGCCATCCTGTTACCGGGCACTGGGTGGGTGGATTACAAGATGTACTGAACTTTCTACAATAACTAAAATTACTCGCATGCAAAAATCCCTGCAAAGTTGACCGTGGTCGAACCTTAAATATATGTTTTTACTATACTAAAGGTGTCCGGGAAGAGAGCATTCTTGTGGTTTTCATAATATTTTTAAGCTTTCTGGCGTATGAGTATTTTCATGCAGTAACGAAAACAGATATAAGCTAAACCGTTTTAATATTTAGATTTTTTTTTAAAAAGACATTTCATTTCGGGAGTCATGTAAATCATAAGAACTCACTCAGAGAACACAGTGAAATATTTTAATAGAAATACTTCAATAATAAGGAGGTTTAGTAATTTGTATCGTTGCTAGTTTTGATAATAGACGCTTTATGTTTTGGTTTCTTTGAAATTGAAGTCTGTGCCTCTGGCTTATTGTCTCTATGAAAAAGAGTGCTTTGATTAAAAATAATAATAATAATTCTTACATGTGGTGTTTATCTACTCCCACCTAATTTTCTATTATACATTCTTTAAGTAGGATCATTCTTTAAGTAGGTTATGGGAGATTTAGAAAAGATTTCCTGGAATCCAATGATTCATTTTTGGGAAGAAATATTTCATGAAAGTTAGAATGGTTGCCACACCTATCATTAGCGATGCCACCATCCCAAGGAAGTAAACAAGGTTAAGTTGATAGAAAATGGCTGCCAAGGAATATTTCCTGATGGAGCAGTAATTGGAAAGTGTGTGTGTGCACGTGTGAGAGTGTGTGTGGGTGTGAAAGAATAAAAACAATAAGATTTTTGTTTAGAGTTAAATTAGTGTTTTTTTCTTTCCACTGAGAACAATATTGGTCATTGTTTTGACATATTTTATATTTTATTTTATTCATTGTTGGTCTTGATTTGTGGAACTCATAATCTGTAAGTAGTCTGCTGCCTTATTTCTAATTTGCAGCTTGTTCTCCATATACAGTAAATCACAAACTGGCTTGTTTAAAATTTATCCATGCTGATTATCTTTTCCCGGATGGACCCTGGGGCCCATGTATTAAACAACAGTATCCCTTTTTGGTTTGTGTGTATTTGGGGCTCTTAATGTGTGTGTTTGTGTGTGTTTGTGTGTTCGTGATAAAGTGTAAATATTTTATAGGTATCCTAAAGATCGTTTTCTACATGAGCAATATAATTTGAATCCGAGTATGTGATAGACTGGTTAGTATAGCATAATGTATCAAATCAAGTCAGTATTAATTTTTAAATGTGCTATATAAAAACATCACAAAGCAAAAAAAAACCATGACATCTTAAAATAAAAACGTGTCTGATGCAGAAATGGATTAAAATAATGTAATGTAAAATAATGTATATTAATGGATACCTTATAGAATAGTGATACTTTATTGATCTCCAAGGGAAAGTCTTTTCGAAGGTCAAATCGTGTTCTCTTTGAGACACTGACACACAGCTCAGGCGTAGCCAGCATGCCGCATTCCTGGAGCAGTTGTGGGTTCAGGGCCTCACTCAGGGGCCTGTTGGTGGCCTCAGTCTGCTGGCCATGGGATTTGAACACATCGCCTGCCGTCAACCATCCAAAATGCAAAATAGTCAACCTAATTCCATCAAACTGGGCACGAGGCAGGAACATACTGGATGGGATGCCAGTCCATCACTGGTCACGGAGCCACACACAATTCACACAGTAGTGGCGATTTAGAGTCACCATTTGGTGTAACCACATGTTTGTGGACTGTTGGAGGAAACCAGGGCCAAGGGTGGGAAACGAATCCACAAACGTCAAGGAGTGAGGCTGCATTTGTAATTATACCTTAATTATATAATAAGCCATGAGCTCCGCTTATTAGCAAATGATCGTTGAAGACAAAGCCTTGAAGAAAAGCTCAGGTGCATTTCTGAAGCTCATTGATCACGTTATAAAGAAGAAAAACATTCAACATTCAGGGGGCAGGATTTTAATTACATATTTAACGGTAGAAATTTTATGATTACTTATCCTGTCGATAATTTACCAAGTAGGATTTAGATGTATATTAACAGGCATTAACAGGGCAATTTAATTAGTGTGACCTGTGAACTCCTAAAGCAAAACATTTGGCCTTATTTGAATCAAAATTCACCTTACCAGAAAAAAGCTCATTAATTACCAGGCACTAGTATAAAATGGGTGGCATGCTATGATTACACTTATGGACAACTTGTTTGTTTGTTTTTAGAATATATTACATTGTGACAAAATCAGAATTTAAGACTATGACACTAGCGGAGTGAAAGAGTATCATTCTGTTTTTAGCCAAGTGAATCAGTCTTGAGGTATAACTCACCAATTAGTGTGTCATGAATGTACGACAAAATACAGGCTAACATCTTGTTTAGTTTTATTTAAAAATCATTTAACGTACTTATTTGAAACTTTTATTTTAAATGAAAAATGTAATAAAATGTTAGTTTTTGCTTTACAGCATCTACTATATTATTAATAATAATAAGAATAACCATAATAATAATAATATTAAGAGGAACTATAATAACAATAACAATGACAATAATACAACCAATGACGATTGTTTCATTATTAATTGTTCTGCTATTGGCAGATCAGTATTGGGGTAACATTACTGCCTCTCGAGGTTAGGGATTTAAATCATCCCCCGCCCCAGTCTGTGCATGGAGTTTGCATACCCACCCCTGTCCACTGGATAGACCAGCTTATCCCCCTAACAGTGTGTGTGCCTTCCTGTGACCCTGTACAGGAAAAGCACTTAGAAAATTCCAAAATTGTTACATGTATACATAAATTTCAAAAAATGTTTTTCCCCCAGTGAGAAATGCATATATTGTAAAAAATGAATAAATAAATAAAGATAAAACAATATTGGGAGAAATCGAAAAGGATTGAAAAGTATTGCTGTAAGTAGGGCTTCTAAAGGTATCTGTGACATAATCTGGAATATTATATTATATAACACTTGGAGAAATTGATTTTTAGGACAATAGCAAAAAGATGTAACCTGCAGCAGATAACGTAACCTTTAGAGAATGTAACCTTTAGAGAATGCATGGCATTTATGTTGCACAGTGTAACCATATAAGTATGTATCTGCAGCCTATGTTAGCCCTATGATACTATCGCTATGTTGTAAGCCATAAAATGTAAGTAGTGTGTAGCCTAACTTGTAACCATGTAAGGAAGCACCCAAGGCCTACTGCCATAGTGTCTGAGAGAAAGGCATACGTTCTGATTACTGCCATACAGGGGTGTAGTTAGGCCTATATTAGTGGGGCTTTAGCTCCACCCCCCCTCCAACAAATGTATATGTTTTGGCTTAATAAGCTTATTAATGCTTGTAGAGATGGTCTTGCCACAGTTATGCTCATCGGAAAGACCAAGCAACTGGTCGAGGAAGAGGTGATACTTAGGACATCCTTTGTGTTGAATATCTGATAACAGATCAGAAAACTGTATAAGAATCGGTGTAAGTCAGCATCAGACACACTCCCGCTGGGTGTCCATACTTGGTTGTTTTTGTGGATGCAATAAAGACCGACTCTGAAGATTTACACAAGCGGTGCCTGACTCCTGATTGGCTGAGAAGGAAAACCACTTGAGCATGAATGACGATACATGAGGTATTGTGGTCATGGTCAGGTGAACCAAATTCTGGAGCCAGGGTAGTGAGAGAGAGAGCGCAGATGTTCCACTGCAACAGATCAGCCCTACATATGGATCTGTTGTGTACACACCGTGGAATGATCTAAATGGCTGAAGTACTGAACAGTAGATCTTGCACAGATGGGCCTTCGCAAAGGGAAAATGAAAAAGCGAAACATTTTGTATAAAAAAAAATAAGACAAAAAAAACAATACAGATACTAGTTCTGGCATATAAAAAATATGTAAAAATAAAAAATATGTAAAAATATAAAAATATCAGATTCATCCAAGTATGCGCAAAGCCTGAACCATCCAAATGGGTAACAGGGTAGACAATATAGATCTTGGAATTTTTTGGTGTTCATGCTAAAGAACTAGGAGACCAACTGAACAACTTCAATAGACTGCAGACGAGAGACACGTACAGCCCATTAGCCAGCGATGATTCTATAATGAGATATAAAACAGCAGTGTCTTTACAGCCACTACTCCGTGTGGGAGGACCAAGGTCCTTCTGTCTCACAAGTTGGGCTGGGTAAATTATCTCACAAGAAGAGCTAATAAAGGGGGCCATTAAAGGAGAGAGACGAGCAGGGAAACCCAGCAACTACAAATCACACTTGCAACAGGTTCTTAGCTGAAGATACGTTAGGGAAGCATTCTCGTGTTATAGAAGTGTCATCATTTCTGCATCATCCTGTTTGGAGTTTGCACTTTTGACCATCTCTATATCCCACAGATTAAAGCAGCACACTGTAAATATATAACGTAAAAAAAAATCAATGCTCTTATAAATTTGTAACATTGATGTGTTTTTTTTTTTTTTGTTGCATTTGCACCGATATAGAAGCCACTCAGTTTCAGCTTGTTTGGAAAGATATTGTTTAAGCAACATAGGGCATAGTTTCTTATAGGAATTCAGACAGGATTCCCAATGTCCTTCACAATTTTTGCACGTCTAAATAATTGCCTAATTTTGATACATAGAACTTTAAAATACCCTGATTGGGTAGGGTAAATAAGGAGAACCATAGTGCCCACCTACCTGAGGCCTGCGGAGCTCTGAACCTGCCAATTTATTATTGTAGTCGTTCAAAATTTACTGAGAGACGATTATAATAGAAAAGGCACCTGTACACGTACACCACAAAAATCACTTCGTCTCTCAGAATCAGAATCAGGTTAATTAGCCAAATATGTTCACACACAGAGGGAATTTGTTCTCCGGTTGTCAATGGCTGTCATACTATGGGAGGCATTTTCTGCAAGAAATAAAATGAAAATGATTTTTGCACGTACACTTTGAAAACTGAAGAAAAACAAAGTTGAGATTGTATTGTCATTTTATAATTTTCATCTTCATTTTATTTTCTGCAGTAAGTCCCTCCCATGCATAATTATACATATAGCAGGTACATCGTTAAGGCCAGACAATGATGACATACAGTCTGATTGCATGTCTGGTTAATAAATATACAGAGTGCATCTGTGATGCCCAGCTCATACGATCCTCGTGTGTGCCACGCCCCCCTGATTCCCCACGTGTGCCTCCCTGATTGTCTCCAGCGTTGTCTACTTGCTTTGATTAGTCGCGTCCTATTTAAGTCCTGGTCTTACCTGTTTCCCTTGTCCGTCATTGATGTTGCTGCGGTTTGGTGGATGTTCTTTCCGTACCTTATGTTTTACGGCTCCCCGTAGCCAGAATAAACCCCGAGTTTACCCCGATTTCACCTGTTTGCCTGATCTTTGGCCACCTACCCGCACGATCGCCGTTCTGCTCGCCCCACGATCGTGACAGCATGTCAGTGCACAGAATATTGGAATAAATATGACAAAATGGAAGGCTTGAGAAAAAAATAATTTGGATATATTAGACACAAGTAAGAGCTTCATTAGAGCTGTTTTAAAACGATTAGCGACACATTTATAACATAATGTATTTATTGCAATCTGTCAAGGGTTTTCCAGTTACAGAATGAAAGACCCTCATTTTTTAGTTTTGGGTTTTAGTAAGTGGATGATTTAGAAATAAATCATTAGTCTAGTCTGTTCGTTTGGTGTAACAATGGAAGATAACTAAGTATGCCAAATATGTGTAGTAACAGTAGGAGTTGTTACAAATCTGCCAAATTACAACTCCAAGATTTTGCATGAAAATCAAGTCTACTACAGATGTACAGTATATAGCATGTAGATATGTGGGAGTTATTAACTAATTTATTAATGAAAGGAAAGGCATTAAATCCACAATAGTACTGGCACAGTCATAGCAGAATGTTTGCTTACCAAAAGAGTTTTTTTTTAATTGTTAAAAAAATATTATATTTTTCTGAAAAGAAATTTCAGTTTAGTTTGTGTTGGAATATTCTAAAAGCTTTACTTTTATTACCTGTAAATGAACATTATGCCTTAGATACATTTTTTAAGTATGCAGCTCATTTTTTGTGTGTGCAATCCAGGCCCATAATATTCCGCCTCTGTCGTTATATATGTATTATTTATAGATTAAACATCCAATGTTTATTTTGATGTAAGAAACAGGCCAGTCTAGACTGCTTTCAAATATAGCTGGCAATCTTTCGCAGTTTTTATGGCTTAATGAACAATCAGACCATCGCAGATTTCAGTAGTCCACATTTGCACGTTTCTAATACTTATTTGTCAAATTCACCGTAGTCTCTGTCATTGTTTTTTTATCTCCTTTGTCTAATTCTTCCTCAGTTTTTGTGGAATAAACCTGCACGTGAATTTCTGCAGTTCTCTTCTACAACATTGCTGCTGTCTTCTGACTGTATTTGGACATTTTTTTTTAAATTGGCTGTGGTAACAAGTGCAGTTTTCAACTTTGCTATAAGCAGTGCAGCATGTCTGATTGGCCAGTCAGTTTTTGCCCCTCCACAATAAGTACAATGACCTCAGATTTTTCCAGATAATGCTGATGTCATTCTCTGTGTTTTTTTTCTTCTTCCCCTTTTTCGGTTTGGGTTCTTTCAGCTGCGGCAGAGCGTATAGCGGCAGGGCTTAAGGATGTCTGCTTGTTTTATTAAAATTTAAATGCGCCTCTTTTGGCTCCTCTATCAGCTCGCTCCTCGTCTGTCACTTGATGTAGCAGATGATGAAACTCTTATGAAAGAGACAGACATCATCTCTCCTGTTGTTTGACCTTTTGTCCCTCCGACGGTTTCTGGTGCTCGGTTGCTCTAAAAATCCTGAAAACAGTGCCTCTGTTTGTGCCGTCTCTCCAAGCATACGGAAAAGAAAAGTCTATTTTTATATTTGCTTTTATTAGGAAGCGTAACATGACGTCATGTAAGGCCAGCCGATTGCAGGTTTTAAAACACGAAATGTGGGACCCGTAATAATTGTGGGAAATAAAAATGTACGCTTTTAACTAGGATGTAGAATGTTATCAAATGGCTTAACATAAGAAAATGTATTTTCTTATTTTGGGTGTTTTACCATTTGCTGTTGTAGGTTTATGTTTTTACAGGCATTAATATTTAATGTATTAAAGGAAATAGAGAGGAAGTCTGGAAGCAAAGGGCACGAAGAAGGAGAATATTGAGGCGGGGATTCCGCTCGATCACAGGGCGTGCACACAGATAATCACACACTGCAGGCTATTTGGCTGAAAGCGGTAGTGGTTGGTATACGTAGGTGTTACAGCCTTACTGACGGATTTTTAGCCCATTTTTCCAACCTCATGGTCATGAGATGTAAATGGTAAATGTTTGTTGTGTGGCAGATTTTTATCGTGGTGGAATCTCTCTGTCCCTCCACCCCACCCCCCATGTTTTGATGCCTCACTGTTTCACCAAATTTTACAGGTTTTTCATCACTCAGCTCTGCGTTTATTTTCTGCAGTTGGGTTGAAATGCATGTATGACTAAATGTATCAGTGATTATTGGTGAGCAGGAATGCGCTGATTTTTAAAGCCATCGGTTGGTGTGAAAGTCATCGGAAGAAAATATTCCATTTATAATCATCTACTGTTAACATTATCACATCTACAGAGATGGACATATCCAATGGGGTACAATTTGGATCCTGGTACATATGCATTCACAAAACAAATCGAAAACAACAAATGACAGCTAAAAGGAAATTGCTTTTTCATTACCTGTATGTTAGCTAGGTTACCATCAACAAGGACGTAAGGATACAGTTGGAAAAATACAAAATACAGCCTGATTGGTGTAGAGAGATAAGCGTTTCTTTGAAAATATTTATCTTCTGCGTTTTCACTGGCAGTCAGTGGTTAAAACCTTTGTGTAGGAAAACATTTTGAAAACAGAGGGCTAGATTCTGGCCTCGTGGTGAAGGACATGGACTTTTTCCAAGTCTCGGCAAGGTCCTGCTGTGATACTCTTGAATAAAACAATAATTCAGTCAGGGACCTGTTGAATTAAATCACTTTCAGAATTTGCAAAAAGTTGGCATTGTCTAACTTTTGGAATGTGAAATATGTTTTGATTATCATGCAGCATATATTTAACTATAAATAAAAATCCTTACAGAATATTACAAAATATAATAATTCTTGGTTACCATCAGTATAATGATGTAAGAAACTAGTAACACTACACTCTTTAACTCTTTCAGTTTTTGAAGAAAGTTATCAAGGGCTGACCACAGAGGCTAAGATCAATTTGAATAAATTCTGTTTGAGGTAAGTGCTTTTATTATTTCTTAAGTGTAATTGAAATTGTCTTTTTGTGAATTCGGCAAAATGACCTTTTTGCTGCCTCACAACCCCTCAGGCATTGCCCTTAATAGATATGTTCCCTCTAACTCATGTAACGGTGGTATACTATAGCTGAATGTTTGCACGTATATTTCTGTGCACAAATAGGTGTCACTATCTTGTACAAAACAATCAGCATCATTTCTTAGGCCGTACGTTTTATGTCTAAGTGAGGATGATTTACAGAGCACACCAACATAGGCCATATTTGGAGGAATCTAAATCATTGTACCATTCTTCACTGAATATTGCAAGACTCCTGCATCAATAGTAAAATGTTTTTAGCGTAGCTCTGTATAGCTCCGAGTTAAATAGGCTTGTCTGAAAAATATTTTATCCCATTCAAAGTATCAAAGTTTATCAAGCATTTGTTTATCAAGCATTTGAGGATTGAAGATGGATGGATGGATGGATGTATTGATTTTAACTACAATTTGTCATGTCTGATTTCTAAGAAGAAAACGTCATATTTTCACCTAATTGACAGTTATATCAGAATTCCTGAAGTGTCAGGTAGGACATGATCCAGATTGAATATTTACCATCTATTAATATTGGTAAATATTTCTGGAGTAAATAGTTCCGGCTTGCAGGGAATGGGAAATTTCATGATAATGAGATGCACTGAAGAAATGGTATATTTTGTTTTCGATATAGGATAGCTACATCAGAGTCTAAATTTGGAATTTTGAGCAGGTCTGACTATACAAAGCCTGATGATGCATATGCATTATGATAAGGCTAGACTCAAATTTCAGTGTATAAGCAGTTTTGTAAAAGTGAGATATGGTGGAGAGATGGTAGATTTTGCTTACAGTTAATTTTAATACTGCTTTATAATGGTAATGGTAATAATGGCTAAATTTCATTGAAATGATGTCAACGAAATCATTGTTACTATTATTAATCCATGCGGTTGTTCAGGAGCTGAAAGTCACATTTGCATAGATTTATATATATTTTTAATAGTGTCCATGAATTTACATTAATAGGTGGTGTCAGTGATTTGATTAGCTGGTATATATAGACTTTCCAAATGGTTTAACTTTGGAACTCTTTGACAAGCTACTGAATTTGTGTGGAGTTTGAAAATTTTTTGCATTACAAAATATGCTGGACTGCTAGATTGTTTCCCCTAAGAAGGATACATGCAAAAAAAAATGTGCACTTAGAAGGAGAAGGCTTCTTTATTTTCAAAAAAGAAGGAAATTGGTTTGACAATTATGTCCCAAATGATACAAGAGAATGAAGAATAAAAAAATTGCTAACAACTTCACTGGAGGCCATGTAGCAAAAGAATACATTAACTATTCATAAGTACAGTACAAATAAACCAATTTTTATTTTTTTCCAAGGTTTAATGTTTTATTATTAGAGTGGATGATTTGGTCCATACTGATCAAGTTACTTGTTACTACTAATTACAAATATGTAACTTTGTGTCTTTTAATATTTGTTTCAAGTTTTATTAATATGAAAACTACCAATGATTTTTACATTGTCATCTACTCACACTCAGCCAATGGAAGATCCACAGAGGGTTTTCTTTCCTGAATTAAATTAAGGAATGAATGAACCAAGAAGAAACTTAATAACATTTAATAAATAAACTTTTTTTTTATAACACCGTAGGTTGTGAGGCTTCAAACATATAATGTACACATACTGTTTTTCTGGCAAAACAGAAAATAAAGCTAAACAAATTTGTAAAATTAAATTAAGTTATTACTTTATTTTTTGTTTAGTTATTGTTATTTAGATTTGAAATGATTAATACAGCTTTTCAGTTTGAGGGAAAACCTGGCTACACCATAGCAGGGGGACTGAGCACTATAGAATTAGAATTTAGTGATCAGTGTAGACACACCACAGCACACAGTGCGCAACAACGAAGTGTGTCCTCTGCCTTTAACCCATATGTGACTTCGTGACAGAGGGCAGCTAATTCAATGCACAGGGAGTAGTGCTTGGGGGCGGTACCTTGCTCAGGGTGCCTCAGTGGTGCCTTGCTGGTCGGGGATTTGAACCTGCAATCTTACAAGTGCGTTTCCCTAACCATCAAGCCACCACAGAATACACATATATAACAACAGAATGTATACAGGCAGTTCTCAGTCGATATAAGTAACCCGTCCCACAAACGCTGGAGTTTACATTCCCATTGAATTTGCGTTGCCTTATAGCAAAAAAACATATACTATTAGTACATACTAGAGAACACATACAGATGTATACTTCCTTTTTTGTGTTAAAGCTCTTGTAAACACTACGTATCTGAGATATTTTTGCATCTTACAGTAAAAGTTGGTTTTTATGTAAATTGAGAGCTGACTTTATGTGCAGATTTAGTGGACATCATTGGCACGTCTGAACTTTTTAAATGTCATGCAGTATCATCATAAATAATTGAGAAATGTTCTGATTTTGCTTCATCGGTGTATTTATTATATCCAAAAGTTATTCAACAAAAAGATACATTTTCAATATAAATGTAGTGATTTAGCAGGAAAAAAATAATAGAAATAAACAAAATATGACCTAGACGGCATTAAAGACATCCTTCCCTAATATTTGGTCGCACAACCCTTAGCAACAAGGGATGCCTAGAAATGTTTCATTTAGCAGTCTGTAAGCTTCCCACACTTGTTCCCTAGTACCTTCCACTACTCTTCACTTGCAGTTAGTTTGAAACTCATTAAATGCTTGCAAGGTTCTTCTTCCACAATGATATATTTTAGTTCATTCCAAAGATTTTCAGTCAGATTGAGATCAGCACTCACTGCTTTGGGTCATCATACTGCTGGACCAATCGACATTTTTGATGCAAACCTGTTTTCTGACTCTGGGAGGCAGATTTCCTCTTAAATAAAGCAGTTTGTCAACCGTAAATGAAAAGCTAGTCTGCATTGCTAAAGATCTGTACTTCAGTTTCATCTGTCCATAGATCACTTCCTTGAGTATTGTGATTTCTCTTGGTAAGTTTTGGAAAATACCCATTTTGCCTTTTACTGTTTTTTTTTCCCCCCCAGTAGTGCTGCCCACCTTGGCCTTCTTGGTTTAGTGTGCTATGGGTTGAACCCCTTCCTCCAGATTGCACCAGGTCACCCTTAAGCCTTGTGTGTGTTTTACCTGGTGTTTGCACCGACCTTTCAAGGCTTCTCTGGTCAATTTTGTTCTTCCTACTATGTCCTGGGAGGTTCTTGATAGTTCTGTGAGCAGCAAACTTATTAATAACATTGGAAACTGTTGAAACAGGGAATGCCAAGGTCTTTGGAAATGGCCTTGTACCCTTTAGAATGTTGTATGTTTGGTGATAATAGCATTTCTTATCATTGTGAAAAAGGAACAGTGACTAAAAATGGACCTTTTAAGCATGAAAGCCATCATTCATTGGGTAATTCGTAAGTCATGTGAGGACCCAAAATTTATGACAGGTGAGTGTAATTTAACTACAATGCCAATCTAGTTCTTTTTTTCCCCAAACTAATTTGAATTCTTGGAAAGGGTACCAATAAATGTGTCATGGATTTTGTACATTTTCCTCCCATTTTTTTTTAGATTTATTTGTATCAGCCATTCTGTACCGTGACTGTTTAGGCACAAGCTCTTTCGCTATGCATCTTTTTTCCGGAGATATTGTACTTGATGTATATAATATTCAGAGATGCCAATTAACTATCACCAGCTGCATCTGTGACATGCAGCCTTAGTGAGCTTGTTCCTCTGAGGAACCACAAAGCACTACATGGCTTTGCACCGCCTTACCTCACTGACCTCCTGACCCCTTACTCTCCCCTTCGCTCTATCCGGTAATCTAGCTGTAAGCTGTTCCTTGTCTCTCGCGTCAGGCTTCTCACTTTGGGTGGTAGGTGATTCAGTGCCACTGCCCCCAAACTCTGGAATCCTCTTCCTCAGACTCTCCGTGACTGCTCTTCACTTTCCACTTTTAAATCTGACTTCCTGTTTAATGAACATTTCTCTTCCTGTTCTATTTAGGTAGGTGTGTGTGTGTGTCTGTCTCTCTGTGTCTGCGTTTTTCCTACTTGTAAAGTGACCTTGAGTGTGTGAATGGTGCTGTATAAATGTACCATTATTATTATTTTATTATTATTATTATTATTATTAATAATAATAATAATAATAACTTCAAGTTGAAGCCCTTCAAGACAGGCACACGCTTACAGTGTATTGACTCAGACACACTCCCTCTTCTGTCCTTCATTAGTGAGCTCAAAATCTGCCTCCATTTTCCATTCATCTCAGTCCATGAATCGTGAATTGATCATGTGGTAAACTGTGCTTGTATTTGAATGGAAGTAGCCCTCTCTGGTCAGGTAGAGGTTTAACTAAATTGGATGAATGGAAACTGGATACATCCCCAGACTGAACATTTCCCAAAGGATGTGTTTCAGAGATTGTAATCTGTGTACTGAATTTAAAAGCTATGAAAGATTCCCGGGTCTTTCTCAAGTAGGTTTTTTAAAACTGTTCTTCTCTTTTCTTTTTTCATGTGGACAATTTTGAACCTGTAACAGATGGAGTGAACAAATGGTTATTTCATATGGGACCCCTTACACAAGAATGCATAAAACTGCATCAGAGCTCGGCCCAAATTCTGCCACACAATAGGGTTTGAATAATATCACTATGGTATAAGAGGGGAGAGAGAAACCAAGGTTGGCAGGAAAGATGATAAACATGACAGGGTCTGCAAAAGGCATCAGATTTAGCCTGGACCCACAATGCACTGCTCTTTATGTTAGCCAGCCAGGAGTAAAAAAACGAAATTTTAGGCTAAACAACACTTCCATTAGAATGAGACATTGGAAACATTTGTTTATGAATCCTTTCGTCTTACCATTCCACAAATCACTTGGGACAGTATACGTTTGTGTTGGCACGGATATTCCAAAAGAAATTTAGAAGTTAGTATGGTCATTTTCATATCTTTGCAAACAGTTCAGTGATAAGCAACGCAACCTTTGGAAATAGAATGTCATTTTAACAATTTCTGGAATAATAAAAATGAATGAGACTGTGGGTTCTCAGCTATTTAACAGAGGTTCAGAAGACAGAAGATTACATTGTGCAAGGACGTGTTTAACAGATACATTCACTTTTTTTTACTAATTCTATATGCATGCACCAGATTGCTTCAAAAATATTTATTTTAGGCAACCTGGGTAATAGGGACAGTGATATACAGTAATGGCAGCAATTATTTGCGAAAAAAAAGACATTACTCTTTGTGCATACCATCCTTATATAATTCCTTGAAACAAAATCAATGTCCTGAAAAAGAGACAATGGAGATCCATGAGCTTTGTCAATCTCTTACCATTGATGCCTACACAGAAGTATACAAAGATGTATCCATGAAATAGATTGCCAAAAACAGGTTTCTGCAACAATGAAAATAAGAACAGCCATGTGGTTAAATGGTTTCAGCTTTTCAGCATCTAACAAAAACAGCGGTCATACGATTTCATACTTTGAAGACATATGAAGCTCCATTTTACAATACAAACCATTTTAAAATTTATTTTGGTGCTTCTGCCGTAATGTTAAGAAGAATAAGTTGAAATCTTGCCTTTGTCATAGCAACAAGTTTTGGCATTTGTGTTTTATGAAAGAAATGGGCGTTTATTCGTAAACCTCAGCTGGATTCTTAGCAAAGGTATCGAAGGCTAAAGCACAGGGCAAGCACCCATTTTTTGAGGATTCCTTATTTTTTTCAAACGGAAGATGTATCTTAACAGAGAATTTTAAATGTTTTTTTTCTTCCTGATCGCCACAGAGGCCTTGGTATCAGGAAAAAAAAAAAACGATTGAATTATTTCTCATTGAAAAGAGGAGTAATGCTAGGCAGCAAAGAATACATTTGTAGTGTATCAAAATATTTATATTGATTTTCAGGGATTGTGAGTTTGTGATGAAACAAAAACATTATTGTCTGTAGGCATTTCTTTTAAAAGCTTTCTCTGTTTAAAGACATAATACCCTTTGAGAATACTGGCAAAGACGCCTTTAATTAGAGGAATAAAAAGAAATGTGCACTTGTTCTTTGATTGCATGTGGAGCAGCACTCTCTGTTACCATATATATATATTATAATCACACACTCACACAAACATAGTGGGTCCTGAAAACATAAACTAATATCTTTGTTTTAATTTGAAGGAAAATGATTGCCAACTTCTCTATGTCATGAGCAGAGTTGGGTAATTCAGGTCCAGAGAGTAAAAGTCCAAGCCGGGATTTTGATTCAACCAATCAGTTGAAAGTAGAGTCAGTCACAGAATACTCAACTGGTTGATTGAAACAAAATCCCGGCCTGGACTTTTACTCTCTGGACCTGAGTTAGCCAACTCTGGTCATGAGTGTGTAGTTTTGTTTTTTTGTCGGAGAACATATTCATCTGAGCAGGATACTGCATTTCAAAATATGGTTGTTTCTTGAACAGTTTAGTTTTGACATCTTTGGACCTAGTGAGTTGATGCTCATGCTGTAATCCAGAGAAGGGGAATCGTTTCCTAGTTGGTGAGCTGCTTTGTAAGTTATCGATCTTACAGCAAGGCTTGTGCAATACTCAATGGCAGTGGTGAGTACCTACAGTATAGACAGTGGTTGCTTCATTGACGTTTCACATTGATGACTCTTGGCCACCCAACGCTCTGTTGGCGGTTCATGTTTTTTCCATCCTCAGAACACTCTTGGGGTGGCATGGTGGTGCAGTGGTTAGCACTGTTACCTCACACCTCTGAGACCCAGGTTCGAGTCTCTGCCTGGGTCACATGTCCGTGGAGTTTGCATGTTCTCCCCATGTCGTCTTGGGGTTTCCTCCGGGTACTCCGGTTTCCCCCCAAAGTCCAAAAACATGGTGAGGCTGATTGGACTTGCTAAATTGCCCATAGGAGTGCTTGTGTGAGTGAATGGTGTGTGAGTGTGCCCTGCGATGGGCTGGCCACCCATCCTGGGTTGTTCCCTGCCTCGTGCCC
>JAODJX010000040.1:6685021-6711736 GCA_026776945.1 Isichthys henryi | reverse complement strand
CCCCCCCCCCCCCCCGCCCCCCCCCCGCCCCCCCCCCCCCCCCCCCCCCCCCCCCGGAGCCTATCCCGGAAGCTATGGGCACGAGGCAGGGAACAATTCAGGACAGGGGGCCCATCGCAGGGCACACACACACTCTTACATGCAATTTAGTAACTCCAATCAGCCTCAGCGTGTCTTTGGACTGTGGGGGGAAACTGGAGTACTCGGAGGAAACCCAGGCGGAGACTCGAACCCGGGTCCCAGAGGTGCGAGGCAACAGTGCTAACCACTGCAGCACCATGCCGCCCCGTGGCTGAAGAAATAAATTAAAAAAATATATGACATAACAATGTAAAATGACCTCTAACAGAAGCAGAAGACATAAGGGAACAATGAACTAAAGTATGAAACTTAGTAACTAGGAGCATGTTGGCGTACATTTGATCTTTGGGGGTAGTATTCTGATAGTACCACTATTTGTTTAAAATGATTTATAAATATATCGCTTTCTTCTTTTCATTTTAATTAGAGCACTTCCTTGCCTCATTTACACAGTGCCAGGTTCAGTTAGACTAGTTTTGACCAGTTTTATTTGACCCAGATTTTCTTACCTCTAACAAAAAAGAGTGACATCACTAACCTGGATGCTGAGGAATTTTGGCAAATGAATGAAATGCCAATCCTGTGAGAAGCACATCATGTTCGAGGAAGCAGTGTTTGTTCCAGGAAGCACGCTAAACTGCGACCTTGGCTGCCAGAATGTGACGATGGGGACGTGTGTCAGGCTATCTGGGGCTACTTCTGCGCAGAGGATGCCATTCCTCTGCAAACTCTCAAAACGGCACCAGTCTTGGCTGGTCGTGTTAGCGAAATACAATTTACAAAATTATTAGTTCTGACTCTTAACAGCTATTTCTTAATTTTTATTATTGTCACATGCTGTCAAGTTAATGTCAACTCCAGGCAACTGTATGAATGGAATTTCTTCAGAATGTCATGGGTTCTGTATGAGTCTACATGAATCTGTCTGTCTGTCTCTTAGTCTACTACAAAATAAGACTGAAGTAAGATTGAAAATTTAGGCTTGATTTTGCCAGTCAGTATTGTAACCACAGAGGTACAGGCAAGGCTGCCCCCCCTGCACATGTGCCCCAGCACTTAGTTGTATCAGTTTTTATACATTTTCTTATCTCCTATCCTCTAGCTTGTGGCGAGCCGATCACGGGACAGTCTCTAGAGGCCTTCCGTCCTCTTTGGCTCACCCCTGTTACTCCCAGTCCAGACCAAAGTTTGGCTCTTTGCCAGGTTTCCCGCCCTTGCAGACACTCTTCCCAACTTCCTTTGAATCTAATGGTGGCAGTTTTTGCCCATAATCGCTATTGTCCAGTCTTTTTCAAGCATTCATATTCTATTTTTTATATATTTAACTGTTACGTGTTTCTACCATGCTTGGGCCTTTTTTTTTTTTTTTACATTGTCCATCTACTTTCTCAACTGTACAGTTATATGGTGGTCATTCAGTGCAGTAACGTTGAATTCTGTACACTTTCTTCAAGTTTATACAGTTAACACTGCACATGTTAAAACAAAATGCAAAAACGCGTGCTTCCTAAAGCTTTGTCGTCTTCTGTCTTTTTCTTCCTTTAAGTTTATATAGGTTATGAAGTTACATGAGAATATATACCATAGAATCCACTTTTGTTCGACCAGTCCATATGCATTGTTATTAACCTTGGCTCATAGGACGTATCATATGGTGCGAGACGCTTCATCCCCGCCTTCGCTAAACAATCTTGGTCCAGCTCACCACAATAACCGCTTTGGAGGCGGCCTTTTGTCAGGAATAGCTACAGTCAATGTAACCGAAAAACCTGTACAACTGAAAAGGGAACCGGATTCTTGAAATATAATGAAACAACAATACTCCCTCTCTAGCAGTAAACACATCCTGAACACGTGGCACAGTTCCTGAAAGCCACTAGTGAACGGGAGAGTGCTGCTTCTCCTTGGTCCTCGCCTAGGGGTCTAACGCCACCCCCTACAAGTGGAATCATTTTCGGCCCTCCAATAGATCGCAGCAGCCCTAAAACGAATCAAGAGACACAAAAGGCATAGCAGCAGGGAACAGGAATAGGTCATACACATTCACACACGCACACACAAACTAATAGAAATAGTCTTCAACCTATTCTTCGGAACACACATTGAGATGTTGCTAAACACCGTGTCTAAACACTTAAACACTCAGTAATCACTAATTCTTGTGCACAGTTTCCCTGCATGAATGCATACATTAAATCACCTATCATTCATAGTAAAATATTGAAAGAAAATAGTTGGGGATCCCTGCTGTAAGCAGCGGGACAGATGTCCACCACATGGTATCCGATTGCAAGCCCCAAAATCACAGGACCTAACCATCAGAACTGTCTGCGTGCATCTCTCCTCTGAGCTCTGCTTTTGTAAGGACATCTTCTCAGCCGTCTCCAAGGGAAACTTCAGCGGAAAGGCCCAGAACCACCGATGCCTCTCCAAGTCTTAGAAACCAGTTCCTGACTTAACACTAGAACTTCACACCTTAGAGAAGAAACACATGCTGTTGACCACTAGCTTAGTATTCTCCATAACCAATGGAATCATCAAATTATGCCCAATACTGTATATATCCACTGGTATTAAGCAAAACCTACGTATATTCAAGCACTGTGCAATAAAAAAACAGACAAATGAACGATGCTGTTTACGGGGGATTCTTAGAAAGTAACAGTAAGTTCATGTTTTCAAGGGTGCGGTGGAACCATTTAGCACATACATTCCCTATGGGGTGGAATTGGTTAACGTTCTGCTCTGAATGGATGCATTTCGGAAATCCCGAGACTCGTTGGCAGAGTCGTGTTTGTTTTTATTAACTGATTTTGATAACGGAAAATGTTTGCCCCTTTGAAATAATCAAAACACTGGACTTGCTAAGACGGTGTTTCTCAAAACCGGCCCTTGAGGACCCCAGAAAGTCCATGTTTTTGCTCCTTCCTGGTAGGGAGCTGGGAGGGAGCAAAAATGTGGACCATCTGGCAGGGAGCTGGGAGAGAGCAAAAATTTGGACTGTCTGGGGCTCCCTGAGGACCGGGTTGAGAAACATTGGGCTAAGAGATTTTTCTGTAGTCCAAAAACCGATGTTCCAGCACCAGTGATATGAGTTTTGCTTTGGACTGGGGAGATATTGGCAAAAATATCTTTTCCCAATACAAATGTAGTCAATCACACTCTGCCCAGTGATTAGAAGCAAAATTTATAGTCTTAAAGCATAATTTTCCTTGCTAAACTGTCAGAACTTAATAATATTTGAAGAGACAAGAGAATGAGCTTGTGTTTATTATTTTTTGCTTTTTGTATTTTTGAATGCCAGATTTTTTGTGCACCATTTTGTGCAAATTACAAACAAAAAATGAAATTGTCACGATCGGTCCGTTCGCCGGTGAAGCGGGCAATCGTGCGTGCTGGCGAGCGAGCAAGGATCACGCAGGCAAGCAGAATACGGGGGAAAAACAGGTCTTTACTGGGGACCGAGTACTCATGCTCACAAACATCAATGACAGACAGGGAACGAGAGCAAGACACGGACTGAAACACACAGGACTAAAGCAAAGTAACTAGACACAGCTGGGTACGATCAGGGAAACACACGTGGGTAACCGGGGGGGCGTGGCACACACGAGGAACGGACGAGCGGTCATGACAGAAATTGAGTAAGTATTTGAAAAAGCTGGATTAGCAATTTCTTGCATTATTAGCTATTAATATAGTTTTGTTTAAAGTAATCTGATAATGTACAGCAGGCATAAATCGCCTATAAATGGCATGAACTGCAAACAGCAGAGTGCAAAAGAAACACTGAAATATTATAAATAATATATGTACATACACATAATTAATACATTTTGATGTGTGATTTTGACAGGAACTAAACACAATGTATGAAATATTATGTGAGGAATGAGCTACGGGTAGAATTGCTGAATATGGAAGCCTTGGTCATGTGTTGAAGTTAAAGGGGAAAAATGCCTTCCTGTCTATAAGAAATTAATTTCAGCTCCTTATTTCCTAACACCTTAATCTGTTATGAAGTAAATAATACCATAATAAACCTGTATGTATTTCTTGCCTGATTATCTGTTCACTCTGACATTGTTTTTGAAAATAAATCCTTATTTTTGTTTTTCACATATTTTCAACTTTCTTATTCCTGAATCCAACCATTGGTTTTAAAAACATCTCCTCTGTGAGCTTTAGCTCTGTATTCAGCTGCGTAGGTATCTGTACTGGTATGACTATAATAAAATGTTTAATGCAGTACAGCTGTTTGTATTTTTGAAAAACAGGACATGCAGAGATAAACTTCTGTGCTCTAGGCAAAATAAGAGGGTTTGGAGAAACGTGGGCTTTTTTGCACTCCTGGGCTGCCTGTTGATGTAATCAGAAATGTAATGGACCTTTTGGAATCTGTAAGTGCTGGACTTTACATTATAAAAATGAAATAACACGATTATGAAAGGGACGAAACTCTGGCAGAGTCTTGGCGAGGCTGGAGCCAGTGTCAGGAAGAACAGTGCACACCTATACTGGAGGCAAGTCTGTTATGGCACATGGGCACCAGTGTACCTCACTGCACGTTTTTCTACTGAAGCCTCCTACAGACTGCGATTTCAGCAGCTGAATGAGTAGATTGCTATACTGTGTGACATGCATCTAAAAAACATCTGTGTAGACTGTACAATGATAACGGCTGTTGAATCGTAGGCTACCATGCAAATCAATATACAAGAATAAAACGTCATTAGTGTTGATTCGTTAGTAGTTCGTACCAGTAGTCACAATATGAGACAGTCATACTGCATTTCTGCCATTGCCAGAAATTTGTGGCAGCCTATCTTTGGTCCAACACCGTGATAGCATCCATCTTTGAACCTCTCTCACAGTGCGATGCATGACCACCGGTTTGGAGCCACGACAAAAGATATCGGCATGATTCTTTATGTTGGTAATCTTTTGTCTGGGACAGCCAGAAATCACACACTGTATACCCGCCTTTAGGAAAGATGGGGGATGCTTGCCCCAGTATGGCCAGAGCGTGTTAAGACACAGACACATACAGACACATACACAGAGCCGGGGGTAGAAACCTATCCCTCAATCCTAAAGGTGTATGGCCTCGGTGCTGCCTACTGAGTCACGGTGCCACCCACATCAAGCAAAGTGAATTACAATCCTACAGCAGGGCTTAAAGACCGTAATCAGAAGATCCAGAACAGAGAGGTTTCCCGCAGTTTTTACTGTAGGGGTGTCTGTGTGCCATCTACTGTGGCAAACTTAGTCCAGTGACTAAAAGATTGGGGGAACGTGTAAGCTGGCATGTGGCTAATATGAGCTTTCTTATAGATACACGAGTCTCAAATGATAAACCTTTTAAAAAAGACCTTAGTTTACATCGGAATGTGAACTTTTGGCAAACACAGTCATTAGCTAAAACTTGCACATGGCTAAAACAGGACAGAAAAAGCGCCAAGGTCCTAAAACCCCACCCTTTACACCGTTGAATGTCCTTGGTTGCCAAATGTTTGTGTATTAACAAAGTAATTCCTGTCACTTTAACAAAATTATATTTCATTAATTCCTCTGTGACTAAGTTCAGTGGCTCCACAGTAAAGAGGAACCTTGGCCGTTGTACACTATTACAGGCTCATTTTTATACTCCTCATGACAGAGGATGTTTTTGTCTGCTAAAAGTTTACTAGCACAAATTCAATAACTATTTTTCAAAATTACATATTTTTGAAATGCAAGTAGCTGTAAGCCTCCCTCTCTATATACTTGAGATTGATAACTTTGGGTGAGTAACCTGTCCATTGACATAAGCTACATTTGGGCAGCTCGATTTTCTTTTTTGAATATTCAAACTAAACTGAGAACTAAACTATTTTGATGTTTTTGATCACCTTGTTAGCTCAGTGCAGGCAGATGTAGCCATGATTTTGCAAACGTCAAACAGCTCTGTGTAACACGTTAAACATTGGCTGTATCGGGACTGCTGTTGTCATCAGCAGGACGCAGTGTTCAGACAGACTGCAAATTAACATCACAAAATACATTTCTAATACAAACAAGAAAAATGTATGGAGTAAAAGCTGGTAGTGGGGCAGAGGGCTACAATGTATATAAGTGAAAGCCGTCAGTGAATGGCGTGAGAAAACAGATTGTTACACACAGTGTTGTATAACAATTGGCAGTAAGACAGAAGTGTTGTAAATGAGTATGCTTGATACATGACTATGCCCCATATTGCCCAAGTTGCCCTTCCAGGCTTAACTGTAGTCAAGCTACACTTGTAGAAGGATATACTATTTCCCTGTATTTTAGTTTCAGGAAATATCGTAACACATGCTTCAAAGTAACAAACCACTGATAAGCTGCCGCTTTATATACTGTTTATGTAACGTTAAAGAGAGTTATTTCAGTGCTGGGAGTTTTAAGTTCAAAACTGTAGGCAAATGATTGATACATTGATACAAGTGGAGCAATGTGTAGTTAGATAACAAGGCTGTTAATGCACAGGAAGCCAGGAGAACAGTCAAGGTGTAATTGTGTGAAAAAGGGTAGGAAAACAAGCAGAATTCTAGACTGAAGGCCATAGGAAAGATCCAAAATCAAGTGGTGCTAGATGAGTGTTTAAAGCACACAGGCATGAATTAGGGACATGTTCAGGAGTGAAGGGTTTCTCAGAGATGCCTGTCGCTTTGGGGCGGGTGGTCTCTGGATGGCAGCCTCCCGGCACGGTGTCATACAAAGTCAAACCACATTCCAAGAGCCATACTTGGTGTTTTTATGTTACCAACCTTGGCAATGATTACAAGTCAATAATATGTGTTAGTCATACGGAGTGCAGGCTAAACTATCAGGTACTGAGATGGTCTTCAGCTGAACTGTTTTCATATTTGTTTTCCATGACTAATTGAACCGGCCTCACAGAACTAAAGTGTTTTATCGAACAATATTTTGTATTTTATTGATAACTAGTACTGAAAATATGAGAAAATAAGCAGAACATAAAGAATAAACAAATAAACAAAGTTCATATAGTACTAAACGCATATGTTATCAGTCTTGTAGATATTACAGTTGTGCAAGATAATTCATCTTACAAATCTTTTCATTGTGAAAATATGCATTGTTCACACTGTGCACAGATTATTGTCTCTAATAATTGCTTTGTTTTCAATTTATTAAAAATACATTACCCAGAATTCACACAGTCAAAGGTCCTGATGTTTTACTTAAAGAAACTAAGAGGCCACCTGTGCCAGTGTTGGAATCGTGAGGCTGGTTGGTTTAGTGTGTGGAAGTTGAACTTTGATTTGATTTTTATAGTTGCCAGCATAAGAGGAGGTGCCAGATTATCTGAATCTGTCATACCAGCTGGATCCCCTCCAGGACTGGAAACATTACCAGAACCGGTTCCCTTGGCCCGACTTGCTTCCCAATGCCCAGGCATTCCTGCCTCATCTGCACCTGTAGAACACATTTTCGGTGTCACTGGCAAGATACTTGGGCCTGACAGATGTCATTTTAGCAATGTGAAACTTCTACCAGTAATGATGACTGGATGCAGTAAAGAATGAAAGTATATGAATGGAAGATTATAATCAATAACAGAACGTTACCGCAAGAGTGCAAATTGCTTATTATTTCATGGTTTGCAGCATCATGTATTACAAGAGCAAGCAATACCCATTTTCTCCATTTAATGTAGCAAAATATTCCTTTTCAAATAATCCTTCACTGCTATAAATAGTACATTCAAATCTACGTCATACCGTGGATTTCAACAAGGCTCTCGGTTCTACAGCGATATATTCATCATTCCTCACTTATCTTCAAGTTCTCAGCTTTATTTAATGTATTTTACATAAAATACTGTTCCACTTGAAAGGTACCTTGAACATTGTATTATATTGAGGATTGCAAATATATATCAATACTTGTAATCATTAGCTGTATTAAGGAAAGCATGTAATTGCATGGATTTTCATTAAATTCAATTTAGCTCCCAGAAATTCCAATTCAATTCTAGTTCTTCTTCCTGTAGGATTTTTTTTTTTCCTATTCCAATTCCAATTCCAGTTCCATTTCCTGGTTTGAATAGGATTTGACGAGTTCATTCATGAATGGCTGTTTACTGGTGATAGTATCATCAGTAGCAAATTTGATGTGATAAATTTCAGATTACGGAGGACAGAACTTCATTTTAGCCAATCTCTAGCAATAATGCAAATCTTGCCTTAGCACTTTAATGTAGTCATGCATTTCTTTTTTTACTTTTATAAAAATTACACTTACGTTTCCAGTAGATGCCTTTCATCAGTGGGGTCATTTAAAGTTACTTTGCAAAAGTACATTAAGTCAGTACATAAAATAGGCACTTGAGAATTGATGCATTAATCTTAAAATTAAATGATGGCGTTATCAATCAGTTCAGTGATGCTCCAATACTATACAGTATACTGCTATATATACTTCATATACAAAGTACTTCTGTTTGAGTAACAGGACGCCAGCTATGGAGGGTTAATGGTGCATGCTGGACGTCTAGCCAGGAGGAATGGGCAAGAGGCTAAGCCAGAAGTGACTGGGGCAGCTGGGATGACGACCAGGCGAGGTAGAGGCAGACCCTGTGGATGTCATACATAAGTAAGAACCCCAAGTCGTAGACGGGCATGCTAGAGGATGGTAACGTCAAGCTTTGTGGCATTTGAATAACTCTGAGATGCATCGGTGCCGTGAAAGATACAGTAGGTAAACAGATACAGTTTATTTACGTAATGGTGGTAAGAAAAGTTGTAATTAGAAAGGTAGGATACCAGTAGATAAGACTGGGTCCAGTGCAGACCATGTGACTGCAAGCAGCGCTAGGGACCAAGGGTCTCCTTACAGTCACTCCAGAAGAGGACACACAAGTGCAATTAAGGGTAGTCTGTGTGGGAAGCCTGTGGGGGCAGCATACTAAAGCCTCTGTACCTTTCATCAGAAGGTTGCTGGTTCGAGCCTGGCCTCAGCAGAATAGTCACGCCTGTGGGCCCCTGAGTGAGGCTCTTACCCCCCACCCCTCCCAGCTCCATGGGCGCTGCTACAGCCGGCTGCCCTTCACTGCCAAGCCTGCTCTCACCTACATGTGTGTCACAAAGAACAAGAGGGGGGAGGTGAAAACAGGAATTTCCCCACAGGGATTAATAAAGTGTCATCATTCATTCATCCATCCCCAACGACGGTAAAGAGGACTTTTGGTAGTGTAGTGAAATGACTGGGCAGAACACTCAAGCAGAGTAAGCAGGCTTGCATTTTAAGTTCCACCTTCACCATTGAAAGGTTTTCATTTTCAATTCCTATCTCTATTATAAGCTATTATCCTTCAAATCTGGTTGAACTTCACAGTTTCTGTCTCATTGTATTTTATCTGTCAAAAATGGATGGGGTCAGATTTTGCCAGGTCATACATTTTATTATATTTAAAAACCACTGTTTCTAATTTCCTCCTTTATTGTGGAAAATAGGGGAAATGAGAATATCTGATATTAATAAAAGTAATAAATCTTTTTGAATTATGAATGACAATAACGCTTTAGAACACATTTTATGTACTGCCTTTCTCAATGTATTTGCTCAAAAAAAATAGTAAGTGTTACAAGTTGATTAAAACCTAATTAAAACCTGCATCCTGAGCAGGAACAAAGGCAGAACATGTTAGATAGGACAGAATTTATACAAAAATCTCCGTGGGAGCCGAGAGGAGGAACAGCCTCCTGCGTTATAAATTGTTAAAATGAAACACTTGTGATCACTTAAACGTATACAGTTATTCTTAGCTAGGTGTGTTTGTGTGTCTTTAAGAGTGATCTATGTTAACCGATAAGCGCAGTTATTTGTACAGATATGGTTACTTCAGAAAGTTGATCTTAGTCAAAATGCAAAGTGAGTGGGCACAACGCGAAGCAGAATAAACATCGGAAAACCGTTACAGCCGCTACAGGCCACTTGTGCTCAGCTGCTGCCTTATTAGGTACCGCAAACAGCCTGTGAGTCACGTGTCTACAACTCAATACACGCAGCACACAGACGGGGTGCAGGAGTCCACTTACTGCTCAACTAAGCATTAAAATTGCTTAGATCAGGCATCTTAGCCATCCTGAATGTGGTGTGAAAGCTGGTGCCGCACGTACTGCTTCTAGTGTCTCAGAAACAGCCGCCCTCCTGGGATTTTAATGATCTTACACTGTCTGGAGTTTACAGTAAATGGTTGACGAACAAAAAGCAATGACGTTTCATGGACGAAAAAACCTTATTAAAGAGTGAGGTCAGAGGAGAAGCTACGGTCAGACTTGTTAAGGGTGAC
Source organism: Isichthys henryi (assembly GCA_026776945.1). Taxonomy (NCBI): domain Eukaryota; kingdom Metazoa; phylum Chordata; class Actinopteri; order Osteoglossiformes; family Mormyridae; genus Isichthys; species Isichthys henryi. The sequence continues at coordinate 6,701,316 of JAODJX010000040.1, read as the reverse complement.
AGGAAGGTCACTAGTGCAAAAATAACAAATGAGTTTATTGGTGGTGTGTAGAAGAGCCTCTCTGAAAGGCCGACTTGTCTCCCCCTGAAGTGGCTACAAAGGCAGAGGCATCTCCTTCCTGCTACTGAGGGTGTCATACATCCTTCCTGCTACTTCTCAGTAAAGTGGGTACATGTCTGGTTCATTCATTCATATATATATAATTTCATTTTATTTATTTATTTTTTAAGATGACATTGTGGGGACCGAATGTCCCCCTAATGTGATAAACAAAAAAAAAAAACTGTTATTTTGATGTTGTTAGGGTTGAGTGGGGGTTAAGGTTGTCATTGTTGGGATTAGAGTTTTTCCTCATACAAATGAATGGAGAGTCCTCACAAACCACAAATACAAACGTGTGTGTGTGTGTGTATGTTTGATTTAGTTAATTTATGTACAATATATATCCAGATTGACTGTGCAGGTTATCATAGAAATGATTTAAATGTGCACTTGTAACTAGTACAGATACACTAATGCTTTGATGGAAATTGTATTTCTGATATTAATAATTCTGATACTAATAAGATGCGGCTTTTGATGTTTTTTGGGAAAGAGGTGTACATTACATTAATTTAATTTAGATGTAAATTATTTATTTTGTCTTTTTACTGCCATGATATAAGCGGTAGTCCTTTAGTGGAATCTAAGGATAATATATGTACTTCAAAATGATGAGTTTAATTTGTGGATGGATTCATTCCATAAAAGGTACAGATGGTTGAGGTTGCATTACATCCCTTGGAAAGGTTAATATTTTTATGCCTGTTGTATTATACTATAATCTATTATATAAACAGTTGGATGTATGGTTAGGTGGGTAGATGGACTGTATATTAATAGTGAATCATCTTCATGTTCAGCAGTTCTTCACAATTGTGGTAACAGTTACTCAAAATTGGAATGTTTTTGTAGAGGACAAAAAAAAACATTTAAAGGATATTTTATACAGACCTTGACTTTCTCATCAGCCTTGTTATTTTATTTAATATAGGTATAGCTTTTCCCTAATTTTTTAAACTGTGGATGGACACTTGGCTAAGTGCAATTATCCACTCACTCAGAGCTCATCTGTTTTCTGTACCATAATTCACAGTACATCACTTATTTACAGTGCAATTTACATGCCTGGGACAGGATCCAGTTCATTATGGCTAACATCAGATACTGAATCTTAGTTTGGCAGGCAAACTGTGGTTATTATATTTGAAGGGACTCTTTTGTGCAAAACTTTGCTCATAAGAATTTTTCTGGGGAAGAAAACAGAACTAACAATTGTGAGGTGCAAGTCAAATAGGCTTGATTATTTAAATTCTTCTGAACATGTAACCAATACTCTCAGGTAACACCTTTAATCATTTGAGCGTTAAGAGAGCCACAATTCTTTGTGGTTTGGAAGCCATTTTAAAACCTCAACTATTCCACTCATTCAACATTCAAATTCTGTGGTGTTTTGCCAAGCAGGAAGAATACAAGTAAATGTGTGTATTCCTCTTCTACCTAAGTAGTCCTTTAAAGTACACTGTTTTTTACTGTAACCAGTAATTGTGTTTTTTTTTTTTATTTAGAATTTTTGTCTAATTGAAATGTCCAAACAATAGTATGCATGAAATCATGCATCCTAAGCAGTATACAGTATAGTACCAACTGAGCTGTGTATTAAATCCATTAAACCAGGTGAAATATGACAAACTGTATTTAACCTGATACCGGGTAGTTGCACTTCATTTATAATAAATTAATGCAGTAATATTAATTAAATCAAATTAACTGTCATGAGGTGTTAAAGATTTAATCTGATCCAGATTGGAACTTGATGTTTGAGGAACACATGAAAAATCCATTTGTCATTCCGCTTGGTATGAACTTTCTGTTGAAATTTTTTCCTGCCCTGCTGGTGACTGTGGAAGAGCAAATCAATCGAAAAACAAAATAACAAAACGACCGAAATGTATAATTCAATAACCAGAAAAGAAACGAGAAAAATCTGCACGACTGTTAAACTCCGCGCTCAGTGTCTCAAAAGAAATGGTTAGGCTACAACTTCCATTATGTATAGAAGAAGAAACGTTGACTTACAGAATATATATGGAATAACACGCCAGTAATTCATTAAAAACTGTTGATGTATGATGAAGATCACTAATGCATTTATTACCTGTTTGTATTTTATACATGTGATGCATAACAGTATTTATTTGTGTTCGGTTTTAATCATTTGTGGTTTCTCTTATATGGCAGGTGATATTAGGTGCAAGGGGATGACAGAGCGGGTTCACAACATAAATCTCCACAACTTCAGTAATTCTGTACTCGAGACCCTCAATGAGCAGCGTAACCGCGGACACTTCTGTGACGTGACCGTTCGCATCCACGGGAGCATGCTGCGAGCTCACCGGTGCGTGCTGGCTGCTGGAAGTCCTTTCTTTCAGGACAAGCTACTCCTGGGTTACAGTGACATTGAGATCCCTTCTGTAGTATCAGTACAGTCCATTCAGAAGCTGATCGACTTCATGTACAGCGGAGTGCTGCGCGTCTCGCAGTCCGAAGCCTTACAGATCCTTACCGCTGCCAGCATTCTGCAGATAAAAACTGTGATTGATGAGTGCACCCGTATAGTCTCACAGAATGTGGTCTTGGGTGGGACTAGTGGCTTCCCCTTCATTCGAGAGGACTCTGTACAGGAGACCCCCAGAGGTACCCCAGAGTCGGGAAGTTCGGGGCCCATCAGCGACACGGAGTCGGGGTACATGCAGCCTTCATCGCAGCAAAGTTTGGAGCGTGTCTACACATCTCTCTACTCCTGCTCTAGTATCTCATTGCAGAATGGCACCCGTGAGCAGTCCTTCTTCGGAGGATCCATCGTAGGCAGCTATGACTCTGCCTCCGCGGCACAGAAAGACCAGAACGGACAGGATCCATCTTGGGTTACTCGCATCCACGAAAGGACGCAGCAGATGGAACGTTTTCTCTCGACCCCGGAAACCACCCATTGTCGAAAACAGCCGCGACCGGTGCGCCTTAAGACAGACAGCATGCACATAAAGCAGGAGGTGGAGGATGATTACAGCTGTTTCGGACAGGGCCGGGAGCTGGAGGAATGTGTGGAGGACGCTGATCAAACCGAAGGAGCTGAAAGTGAGCCCAAGGGAGAGAGCTTTGACTCTGGCGTAAGTTCATCCATCGGCACAGAGCCTGACACAATGGAACAACAATACTTGTCAGGCTTTGGAAGAGAAGGTACTGGGGAGGTCCTGCAAGGGGATGAGCCTCCTTTACAAATAGAGGTGACTGACTCCTCCCCAGAACAGATGAATGATGTTGACGATAGAGGCACATCACATAACACAGGGGAGCTTAGTCTCGGGCAAACGCCTGCAAATCCCATCATATCGCAGTCGCTGCCCAGTACGCAGCTCTACATACGTCAACCCGACTCTCTTACCAGCAACCTGAGAATGCCTCTGACCTTGACCAGTAACACCCAGGTCATGGGAACCGCTGGGAACACCTACTTGCCCACTCTCTTTGCCACACAGTCAGCTGGAGGCAACAAGCCCTTTTTGTTTAGCCTACCGCAGTCTATGGGGGGTCAGCAGCCCCAGTTTGTGGCCGTGCCTCCTCCCAGTATGCCCCCTTTTCCTAACCAGATCGCAGCCCAGCAGCCCTCGACGCCGCAACAAGTTGGTGGAGGAATGGGCCAGGGTGAGAAGAAGCCCTACGAATGCACTCTCTGCAGCAAAACATTTACTGCCAAACAGAACTATGTAAAACACATGTTTGTGCACACCGGTAAGTACTCATCTTCTTTACCATTTTGCATGCACACCGTAGTGTTCAGCAGTGATTCCCAACCCAGCCCTCGGGGAACCCCGGATAGTCCACGTTTTTTCCTTTCTCTCAGCACCCAGCACACCTGTACCAGGTATTCGGTGTTCCTGATTGGCTAGGAGCTGTGAGGGAGCAAAAACGTGGACAGTCCGGGATTCCCCGAGGACTGGGTTGGAAAACACTGGTGTACAGTGTTCTTTTTTCTGATTCTTCCCTGAAGCAGTTCATGTTTTAAATTTCCAACAGCATTGTAATATGTCACTGTATTAATATCATTAGCGCGCATTAACAGGTGATCACCTTTGATTATTTTTTTTTTTAGTTAATTCTGTCAAAAAATGTACGATGTGTTTTATGTGCTGATGAGACGCATTTTTTTTTAATCCGAAGTGATTTACAGATGTGGCCGTTTTTGCAGCTGGCTGCTTCATTGTTTTCAGATAGCTAATGATAGCTAAATAATGTATTTTCTCGATACATACAATTTGAAAAATGGCTGCTTTTCATTCTACGTGCTGCTTCAGACTGATACCTAATTCCTATGTACAGAAACACGCATGTAGTGAAAATTACTCTCATTATACGTTATAGCACCTATACCAATATCATAAGCATATTATAGTCTTAATGTCATCACCCGTTTATTAACTGTCATATAAAGATTAATAGTAAATTACAAGGAACATTAATTATGTACGCATTATTATACACTATGTGATAATGATTAATTTAAAACTGGGTCAGACAGAAGAGGTGACCATTCATATTGAATGCAATATCGATAACTGGAATATTTATGTTTCAGGTTGAAGGAATAGTTGTTTTAAAATTTATGAGATTTTATACTTTATAGATCAACATGTAATAACTGCATTTACAATATTCAAAATATTTAAGACTTAAATATAAAACTCTAAAAGTACTGAGTGAAAGCTGATTTTCTAATTAAGAGCAATGAAATAGGTATTCGTCAGACTTGTGTATTGACTAGAATAAAGCTTTCATTGTGTAGCAGAATGCAATCGTCTTCATGACAATTCATAACTCAAAAAGCTCTATTCCTTTGCATATGCTTGTACATTTGCATCTTACATTATCTGGAAAACTGGCAGAGTGTGTAGGCTGAGACTACAGAAAAATTTGCTTTTTGTCAGAATCTTTTCTTTCTGTTAAATTTATATATAAGCGATGAGATTCCCAGTTTACAGGAAATTAAGCCAAAGCTAAGAAAGTATTTAGTCACAGTAATACTCACCTTGTGAGTGTCCCTGTTTTAAATCTGTAACCTTTGTATTCTGCTGTATTTAAAATAGCTTTTCTATATTACATATTTATATCAAGATGTTCAATCAGGTAGTTCTGAATTTGAATGGATGCAGAGAAAGGGGTAGTGGTGCTAAACTAATAATGGGACCATGTAGAATGATATCACATCCACGCCGGACAGGAAATGATGCGTGATGAAATGCAAATTGGCTTTAGCAGCCATGTCTGCTGGATTGCCTGCTATGCAGAATATGTGATTTACTTTAAGCAAAAACCATTTTGCTAACTGCAGATAGTGCAAGTGCTTAGATGCGTCATGCACTCTAGTAGTTAAGGCTAGGGGGCTTGTTTATATGTTTGCTCGTAATCCAGATAAGGGGCACCGAGATGACGGATTCACTTGTGAGTTACGCTTAGAAAAGGTTTGGCCGTTGTGGTTAAGTTAAGCAAATGGGGATAAAATTACCAATGTGCAGGCAATATAAGAGAGGATTCTGCAGTGCAGGAAGACATGCAAAAATCAGAGCTTACCGGTATATGGATACACTGCCAATCGGTTACATTTAGTCAAGATTACCGCTTTTATAACCGGTTGTAATTTAACACCTCCTTCCTCAGAGGAAAAAAAACATTGAGGATAACTGATCAACAAGAATGGACTTGAACCTATAGCATTGTGTTGCCCAGTATTTGAAAAGCATAGCCATTTTAACTGTCAGCGCTAATGCAGTGAAAATGTTGCAAACAAAAATAGAGAAGGCAAAGTACCAGTCAAAAGTTTGGACACACCAAGTCGCCTGCATAGGAGAGTGTCGGTGTCGCGTCACATGACCTGGCCACCTGAACTAAACCCAAGTAGAGATGGTTTTGATGGATTTTAACCAAAGACTGAAGGCATAATGAGAGCTCAGCATTCATGTGGGACCTCCTTCAAACAGCTGGAAAAGCATCTCAGGAGGCCACGTCATGAAACTGGCGTAGAGGAGACAGCAGGGTCAGCCAGTCCCTGGTGCAAAAGGGATTAAGGGCCATGTTCACAGGCCCAATGGTGGGGTCACTTTGCCGACTCAGGGATTTGAACCAACAACTTTCTGAGTCCCAACACACAGAACTGCTAGCAAATTTATTATTTTTTGTTTAATACTTTTTTGGTCAGTGCATAATTCATATATGTTATTTTATAGTGTTAATATCTTCATAATTATTCTGCTGTAAAATGTACAGCATAGTACCAAAAAAAAAAAAAAAACCTTCTAGGGGTGGGTGTGTCCAAACTTTTGACTGGTACCGTATCTAGTACGTTTTAAACAGTTATTGTTTGTGAGGTGACAGGGCTGTGGATGGAAACTGAAGCTCTGAGTGACAAATGCTTTTTATGTCGATAAATAGGGTTTTGTGGGATCTAAGCATATTTTACACAAAATATAATGTTAATATACCTTATTCTTTATTTTGGGGAACATTATGCAGAGAAGTTGTAATACTGAGTGCAGCTCGTCTTTCGTTTAATCATTTAACTTACTGGTGCATAAACTTCAACAAACTACAGCTTATTCTCATAAATGAGAAATAGTACTAATTAGGTTTTATATTTCATTTTTTATTGTTTTCTTTCCTAATATTACAATTTTACTTATATGAATATCAAACATTAAATGCACTGATACATTTTAAAGTACTACATTAAGATGTAGTCTGTTAATGCAAAGATTTGAGCAAATCCGTAGTAGGATACGTTTCCATCCTACAATACAAAGCACTCATGTATTAAAGCCCAGCGTATAATCAGTTTAACATAATTACTTGTCATTTGTATTTGTTCCACACTGTCACAATGAAAGTCTTTGTAAACTCCGATAAACAATAAGACTTAAATTTAACAGAAATTCAATGAAGGAAAAAAAATTTTAGAAAAGACAGCTTTTGCTGAAAACTGAAAGCTTTAAAGTATCGGCCCCTTAAAAATCCTGTATTCTTATTATACAGTTGGCTGTGGATTGTTTGGTAACATTTGATATCTTCAATTAAATTTTAAATTTAATCAGAATTCTGGAGCATGGGTGTGTTCCACACTGCCCAACTCCTTCCCTGTGTTTTCTTGGAAGGTGCGGACTTTACGCTTACCTTTTGAAAGAGTATAGTGTCATCATAGAGCAACTGTGAAAAGTACAATAAATATTGAATCCTCCTGACATGTATATTTCAAATCATAGTTATATTATGAGTAAATGTGCCTAGGGAAAAAATATGGTAGAATATAATAGTATAGTAACATGATTCTATGCCCCAAGCCAACAACATAACAAACTTGGTCCATCTTAAACATCTTTTCATTCTCATCATACAATAGGCCTTAGTTGGTTTGGTAACTTGGTAGTTCGGTGGTAAGATCATTTTCCATGATTCGATTCCATAGCAGCACCATTCTTCAATAGCTTTAGGTTTGTAAAATAAACCTAAAATAAATAATTATATAATTTTTTTATTGGAAAAACTGGGGTTCTGGCATAGTGATGCTCCTGGAAGCCTGAAATTAAAATGGTTGCTATACAACCTTCATTAATACAGAAATGATATCCAGTTTGGCTCAAAGCAAACATTTTTTCGTTATAAAACTTTATTCCATTGTTGTAGTGACGCCAATACATAAATAGCACTAGATAAAATACAAGAGATATCAAGTGATATCAAATTTCTGAGCTGCAATAGTTGTTACTTTTATTGCCTAGAGACACACACACACACACACCACAATCTATACAGCTTTTCAGTGGATTGTACCAGCTATATTATGCATAACAATGTTACCTTGCAAAACTAATGTATTCGAATGTTATATGCAGATCTTTGGTCAAAAATCTGCTAATTAAAGTCTGCACTGTTTTTGCTCCTGAACAGGGTGTGTAATGTGAATTGCTTCAATATAAAAATCAGATAATGAATAGGAATTGTGCAGAGACTCTGAGGTGTGTAAATTATTTTGGATTAAAGTATCAGTTAAGCAAATAAAATATATAGTAATTTTTTTCTCTGATTACTAAAATCTGGCTTTAAAACACTTGCAATTCCACAATGGGAAATTCAGTTAACAGGAACGGATCTGGGTGCAAGTGCTGAATAGTGTTCTGTTTGTGTGTCCGTCTTCTGATAATGAATTTGATTTCACGTTTAGGTGAGAAACCACACCAGTGTAGCATCTGCTGGCGCTCGTTTTCCCTGAAGGATTACCTAATAAAACACATGGTCACACATACAGGGGTGCGTGCCTATCAGTGCAGCATCTGCAACAAGCGCTTTACCCAGAAGAGCTCTCTCAACGTACACATGCGCCTGCATCGCGGAGAGAAGTCCTACGAGTGTTACGTTTGCAAGAAGAAGTTCTCCCACAAAACCCTGCTGGAAAGACACATGGCACTACACAGCACAGGTGGGAGTGGAATGACAGGGGTCCCTGGGGCCGGGCCGGGGACAGGGGCAGGAAGCCCCGTCTCCATTCCTGTGCCCATGGCTGTCTCAGAACCTGGTGCTGGAGCTGTGACCCTGTCCATTCCTTTGAGCGGAGGAGCCGGAGTGGGGGTGGCGGCGGGGGTCGGCCCGGCGGGCATGGGCGTGGCGGCGGAGGCTAGCTGCCAGGAGGGCACCACTTACGTGTGTTCTGTATGCCCGGCCAAGTTTGACCAAATTGAGCACTTCAATGACCACATGCGAATGCATGTGTCTGACGGATAAGTACAAAGCAAAGAGGACTTATAGAAAGGCACTAGATTTTTTTTTTGTTTGTTTTCCTTATTTTGGGGTATGAAGAGAAATGAGTATAGACACTGGCACATTGTGTTTCCCAGACAAAACTAAATTCTTTTTTGGTACTCCTAAAAAAAAAAAAAGGATGGTGGCCTTAAGGCTTATGTAGTTCAGCGTTGGTCCACTGGATGGACCCCTCACTACAGGCCTCCAAATGTATCCTTTCCTCCAATAGTCATTTATGTGTTGAACACCACCAGAAGGCCTACTATCTCTAAAAAAACAATATACACAAATTTATATACACAAGCACACACAAAACACACAAATACCCATAAAGCATTGAAAAAGTAGACCTTTTCCTATACAGACCATTTTGGACACTCTATGAGTCCAAACGTACTGTGGTATGTGACTTCCTTCAAAAGAATTTTTAAGTACCTGGCTTGTACTTTGATTAATTTTAAAAAAATATCGATGGTCACAAATTTGCCTTTTGTATAGATTAAGAAAAGGGGAGTTATCAGTATGACACTGGGTTATTTATTATAATGCTATTAAGGGTTTACATTGCAGCTATTGTTAGATACAAGTCAATTTTCGTAATTGTACAATGTAACTTCCTGAAAGTGGTGAAAGAGTGATCATTCACTTCTTTGATGCATTTTGATGGTTCTGGGAAAGTTTACGAGATAGCAATTTGTTTATATAACAGTATTTGAGCATTTTTTATTTTTTTTTGCTTACACTGCCACTAATACCTTAGAAGACTGTTAAGGCTAATTATTGACCTCTTCCAGTTAGAAAATGTGAGCTTAGAAGAGTAGAAAGTTTTAAAATAGAGGTTTTTTTTAATCATTTTTATATTTTTGTTTAAGGACATTAAGTTTGCAGTTTGGGCAGCATTATACTTGTATATGCCGCCAATTATTGTCTTCATTTTAATTGCTGCTCCTTTATTGCATTAATTAACTTGCTTCAGACTGTTATCAGCTGCTGTTTCCATTTTTTTTTTTTTTTTAATCATGGTTTTCAGATTCACTTAAAGGTTTACCAAGAATGAAGATCACAGCAGTAGTCTGGATTAGATCAAGAATTATCATGTTCATTTTAATTTCCCCGCAAAAAATACTACAACCGTGTCTCTGAAAACCTCTGCTTTTCCTCTTAGCAACTGCATGACTGATGACTAGGCAGTTCAAAGTAAATGCACTACTTCTGATACACTAGCGCCACCTGGTGGATAAAAGGGGAATCTGTTTATCTTAGCAGAAAATTAACTCAAGGATACAGAAGGAAGGCCTTTATGTTCCAATGTTTCATATTATTATTATTATTATTGTTATTATTATTATTATTGCTGTTGTTGATGTTATTGTTATTGGTGTTGTTTTGTGATTAATAATTATAATGGCAATGATAATAATAATAATAGTAGTTGTATTATATGATTTGCTTTCAGAATACTACCAATATAACAAACCGTGAAGATGGATATCACAATTACATAATAAGTACATTCCCATTTTTGGAAGTTCACATAGAAATACGAAGGCGGAGTGTGACGTTTTGAATTTAATGGGTTATTTATGTGTCCCTCAATCACTCGGATACTTGTTGCTTGTTGTATTCCATCAAGGCGAAGAAATAATGTTTCTGAAAAACACAAACTGCCTATGGTTAAAATCTACAGATTTTGCTCATTATTTGAGTAACGGATATAGGTTGGATAATCTAGGAAAAAAATCATTACAGGCTGCAATTAGTGTGACTTTTCCTTTTAGGAAATTTGCTAAATTCTAGACGAAAACAGTGCAGCTTTGCACATATCATGCAAATGCCTGTGCTTAATATTGTTTAGTTTAATAAAGGAATTCTGGTGTTTTATTCATTTTTAAATTAAATATTTTTCTTTAAAGCTTGAGAGATGGACTGCATTGTTTTCCTGCATATATGTTGCACTGCTTAAACCAATAAGTGCACTACTGTTACCAGAGTTGTTATAGTTTTAGAGAAAAATAATATTTTTTTTAATTAATGTTTTTAAGATTTAGAATTCATTTTGTGTTAGAATAGCTTTGTTCTTTTTATATAAAGTAAATGTTTCTTAGCTTTTGTTATTTCTTGCTATGTATGTATTCACTTGTGCAGTATTTGTGCAAAGCATTTTCCTTTGAATCTGAACCATTTTTGTGACTTGGTAGGATTTTTCTTCTCATTTCTTCCTTTTTTTTCAGTTAATTCCCCATTAACAGCAATTATTGTCATGCGTTAGGTAGAACAGTTCTGTTTTTTTTTAATAGCATTCATACCAAACTCTGTAAAGCACACACACTCACAAAAAAATAACAAAAAAAATCTAGTTAGAAAAAAAAATCATACTCCCTGTTTTTCTGCACGTGTGGCTATACCTGATGTTATGTAGCTTATGATCTGTTTTTTTGTACAGCATTTCACATTCGCTCTGGAAAATGTGTACGCTTCTGTTTGTGTGACTCTGTGTGTGTGCGTGTGTGTGTGTGTGTGTTTGTGTGTGTGTGAGAGAGAGAGAGAACGTGATGTATTTGTCCTGGTCCAGGTGTGATTTCTGAAAAGTGGGGCTTCCTTTGCAATATACAGTGCAGGTACTGATGAGAGATAGCTGTCTTAGATATATCACTGTTCTCAGCATCACTGATTATGTGCAGTGTCTTGTCATGCACAGCTTTGAACTCCTCCGTGAAAACTTTAAATAGGCCTTTTGTTAACCCCGCCCTTTCGTTGAACGAAAATAAATATTTTCCATGTTAATTCCTGTTTTAGTTTTGCTGAATTTTAACTGGATACAGAAAGTAGCATTTAGAAAGACCCTATTGCACTAAATATGTTTAAATATATCCAGCTATTTAAAAAGGAAAATTGAACATGTCTAGTAACTTGTTTATTAAAATACCAAATTCACACTCTGTGGTGGCTTCATCTAGTAATGTGACACACGTTTCTGTGTGTGTTGTTTTCCATTTTAGAAGGTGTATCTATGTCATGTAAAAAAAATAACAAAAACAAAAAAACTGACCACAACTGTAACTTTCGTAAGCTAATGTGTGTGGGTGGGTATTCTTACAATCCATAAACTGTGACTGCCTGCAGCACAGTAAAATTGCCAGAGATACATTTAAAGTTTCCATTATGGATATTTTACTCTGTCATTATCTGATTATTCTGATTTTTAAAGTTCATTATAACAAATTTTGCCAAGAATTTTGAAAATCTTTTGAAAGGTCATGGCAGTGGCGCTGCATTTTAGGACAAAACCATGAAATTTATACTTATTGGAGTTAAATTCATACGTTATGCAATGCTTACAGCACTTAATTTACTTTATATTTCTGAGCAGTAATACATGGTGCCTGTGTTGACCCAGCCTTACATGTTCCTTAAATTGAAGTAAGCATTCACAACAAAGTGAATTATGGGGGAAAAAAACCCCATAAATTTAAACTATATAACTAGAGGAAAAAAGCTAAGTGGTGATGTATGTATCACCATGTGAACGAGAAAAGTCTACTAATATGCAGATGCCTTATTATAAAACCATTGAAAACTAATAACTGGAAAGCATAGGTGAAATGAGCCTTAACTATAGACAAACAGCTTTCAAGCATAAAATATATGCAATCAGTATTCCTTTTTGTAAAAAAAAAAAAAAATTCCTTGACACTTGAAACTTGAGGCACTACCACAAAGATCAGAAAATTGTCACTGCCAGCGGTAGTGCGCAAATCAAAACCCATACATATGCGATATATCTCATCAGCGTTTTTTCTTTCAAAAATCCCACAAACATGTTATTGTACGTTTTATTTATCGTTAATAAAAGGAGACACCTAAGTAACGCGAGTAAACGTTTTTTTTTTTTTTTTTTTTAACTTTTGCTATTTAAAGAAATACATTGTTTCTGTTTTCACAATCATCAACCGTAATACAGCCTAAAAAAAATCAGTGGATGCTATGAAATTTGTTCATCCTATAAAATAGTCATAGGGCTCTCACCTTGTCTTAAAAACAAAAACGCTTAAAATCTATAATTTATTCAACATTTTTCTTACATAAATCTGCTTAGGTTTCTCATACTGTTAGAAACTCACTGTTCATTCATTGAAGCCGATAAACTGCCAAATTGAAGCATAATGGTGTCTTATCTGTAGGCTATTTTCTTCCCCACGGACAGAAAACACGTCTCTCACCTGTTTGTTTATTAATAATAACCCCTCTCATTAGAAAAATGGACAGCAAGCTTACTCACAGTCTGATTATGCTGCTTTAGCGATGGTTAGAGATCATTGACATTGATGTGATAATTGTTTGTTACATATTTTACCGCATGTTACTGTGTTACATGTATGGCCTGAGCTTTTAAAACTTGAAGATAAAAAAATCTCTCTCCACCTTCCTCAGACCCAAATTTTCTATATAAATATTTATTAATAGGCATAAGCCTCTTTCAGGTACTTTTTTCAGCCTTGAGTGAAACTTAAAACTGAAATCAATAACAATAATTGCTGGATGAATAGAATGGATTGGCACGTCCTGCTGTAAGTCAAACGGCTGCATTTAGTGCATGTGTCTGTTCCATTTAGATGGTACCTATTTGACCTGAGGTCAGAAAGCATCTGAGCGATTGATACTATCTCATCAGGTCAGTATTTGAAAGAAAAAAACTGATGCTCAATTTTGACATTATTGTTATAAGTAAGGAAAGTGCTACAGAACCGCTGCATATACTCCAAATGTACAATGTAGACCTTAAATATTTTAACTCATATGTTTTTAATTTAAACAAATCTCCACTGATACAAACAGGTTTCAATCATTGCTTTCTGTGTCATTTTCTCATGCATTTACACAACACATTCATATAAATAATTTAGCAAAAAATATGTTCTCTGTTTTAACCAAAACATTATTTGGTCTTGCATGTTGTATTTACATAAGATAGTCAAACATTGTATATATACACAATTTGCTTCATACTTTTTTGTGCAGTGAATTTGAATTATATTTGTCTATTATTTGTTTAGCTGTAGCTTTCCTCTATATCGGTTTTCTTTGCATTTACGAAATTGCAGTAACTAGATTTTTGAATACAGTATTTAGTGGGTAAAGGATAATAAGCCATTAATGTCTCTACATGGGCAAGCTTTCAGATATGGAAGTTTTTTCTGTATGAAATTGGACAAGACTGAAAGTTAACAGTTTGCACTGAATGCAAAGAAAATTGTTACTGTGATAAATTTAAATTGAGGACAATATGGTAAAAATATATGCGTTTAATTTCTGCATGGTGAAATCATTTTGTATCTCCTGATTTCACAGCGCCATAGAAATATCCCCTGATTTGGAATTCTATAATAATAATAATAACAATAACAATAATAATAAATAATAATAATAATAATAGTTGGTTTAACTGCACTAAAAGTCACATTTTAGTACTGAGGTGAGCAGATCTTCCTATTTTAAAACATAAAATTTAACGTGGATTGTCTTTTGGGATACCTGTTAGTCTTTTGGGATACCTGTTAGTCTTTTGGGATACCTGTTAGTACCTGACATACCCATAAAAGTAACTGTTAACTTATCAGTGAGATTGATTGATTATTTTAGTTTTTCTGTTTGTGTGTGGCTGATGTTTTTTCTGCGTGATTTTATCTGCTTCTTATTTGATTTGTATTAAATAACTATGGTAAATATCTACAATTCTCAACATAGCATTATGTACCAGTTGAATTAATGGGCACCATTACTATTTACTTCAGTAGTACCACTTCACAAGCCAATAAACTCATATTTTGTATTTACACAAGTCTTTTACTATGGAACACTTTTTGCAGGCACTAAACTTTTTATCCATCAACATATCTTACAGATTATAAGGATGGCTTAAGATGTAATACTTTCTTGCAAGCTTTTATAAACTAGTGTTAAAGTATATTGGTAGTCTATGTATCAAGTGCCTATTTGTATAGAATAAAGTCATTTTCCTTAGTAGATGTTTAAAATATCACAATTTACCATTCAGCATATTATTGTAACATGTATTTTAATGTACAGTATACATTTAGAAAATGTTGACAAGTTTTTCCTTTCCCGAGAAATCAGTACTTACAAATCTATCTAGAAATAACCGGTCGTCATACTTCTAAATTATGAAGCAGCAATAAGAAACAAACTGGCATATGAATCTTTTTATTTAAACAAATGTGTATTTTAGTGGAATAAGCAGTGCATGTTTATGTTTGGATGGAAGCAACATTGCAACATTTAAGTATTTTTTATTTATATCCTGTTTGATATATTTACCATTGATCGCTGATTTTAGCTTTGTCATTTCCCTGACTTCTCACACGTCACATTTTTGAACATTGTGCAGTTATTAATGTGCCATTTCTCTTTGCTCTTCCTTACAATAATAATATTTGATGGTGCAGAATAACCAAAGCAGGATCATTAACAAGATTTTTGTTGATCTTTCCTAATTAATATTTTTTTATATTTGGTTATTGTTGAATCTAGCTGACAATAACAGTAGGTGTAAATTTTAAAACTGTATACTTCCCTCAAATAATTTATTTAAAATATACCATTTTAGTTTTTTTTTTTTTTTTAAATCATGTTTACTGTGTTTTTAGTTTTTGGATATTTCTCCCCCAGCAAGTAATAATTAAGAATTATGACATTATGTATCTTTAAGAGAATCATCTGTTGCTTTAAAGCTGTGCTTTTGCCCTTAACATTAATAATTGTAATAAGCAAGTATACAGTTATTTTCAGAAATTTTTAAGTATATATTAATTCCAAAAGTAACTGCAATCACAATTGTTAAAAAAGAGAAACAGCAATGGAGGTCTAACTGAAGAGTGGGTTAGCTCATAGTCAATAACTCATAATCAATAGTGCATTTATTTCAGTGCTTTGTGAAAAAACAAGTACAAATTTTATTGAATCCTGAACCGCAACATTTATGTTTGTATAACTAACTTGAAACATGCATGACTTTACTGCCCGGAAGTCATTTCTCATAAATTGCTTAAATATGAATATACACAGATATGAAAATCCTGTACATAAAAGCCTGACCTAGACCCGTGGAAGCATGACTGTACACTTTTCCTGCAGATCCTTTGGCACCATCACAGTTGTCACTCAAACTGTCAAACTGTTTTCGTAATACATCATGGGCATCCCATGAAGCCATTAAAAGTTGTAACATTTTTAGAGATTCATAGTATCTTGAATAAATCTAACGCAGCTTCAGATTCAATTATTAAAAAAAAAATGCTGTACGGAAATCCAAATCATTTAGTCTGATTTTACCTACAGTGAATTACAATATGAGCAGTTTGAAATTGGTGTGTGTGTATGTGTGCATATATATA
>JAODJX010000040.1:6615542-6647416 GCA_026776945.1 Isichthys henryi | reverse complement strand
CCAGACAACATAGCTCCTGGGATCACTGTAACACGCAAACCCCTCCACCACGATAAGGTGTCGGCTCCAGGAGGGGCACATACTGTGCGTGTTTCACTGGTATCATATCTTTGCGCATTGTATGTTTCATGTCATCGTAATATTTATATTCAAATTCCTTGTAGACAATAGCACAGGCATGTCATTCGGTGACTAAAACTGCTTCTCATTCAACCCTGAGAAAACTTTAGCGTGATAAAGTAATACCAAATTACTTACTAAAGGCATTTTACATACTCCACTTATACCGTACATATTGTAATAGCTAAATATACAGGACCATACCATTATCTTTCTAACACTATGGATTAAATAAAATGAAACTGAAAAAAATGGTTTGGTGGAATTACTGCTAAAAAGAAACAAACACTGGTTAAAAAAAGGCCTGGACTAAATCAGACACCTCTGACAGAAATTCAATTAAATCTGATGAGAGACAGTCGGCTCTTGTTCCCTGTATTCCTTGCCGCACTAATAATTTGCAGGTTACTTCCATGGGAAAACTTGCATTCCATAAGCTTAAAAAGTGAGGTGATATCAGTCACATCTACTCCGACTTACTTTCGGCCAACACATACAATGAGAAGCAAACGGCTGACTGAGAGAGAGTGGTTATTTAAAAATGTCAATTATATTCATGCCCATGATCGGTTTTAACCGTTTGCAGCTTGGACTGACAGATCACTATGCGGCAGGCTTTTGGGCAGCGATACCTGAGTCGTCGTCTTCACTAAAGCAGGTGAATGATTCAGCACGTCCTCTTTCCACAGAGTACTTTTAATTTTAAGATTTGAGTCTCAAATCAGGGAGCAGGTAGGTGACAGAATGCAAGTGCCGGTTCTGCTTCTGACGGCAGGATGAACAGCGGTACAGAAGCAGTTAAGGAAAGAGAGACGTTACACGCAGAAGGGCAAGCAGGTCAGAAGGACGTCACAGGTAATGGAAGCATTGCAGGCAGGAGGATAGGCTGAGCTTCTTAATTTCCTGGGTCTCAAGACGACACACCCCAGGAGAAGCAGGAGAAATAAAAAGAGTATTAGCCAAAGTAGGGTGAGTGTAAATAGTTAGGTGAGTGCAATATGTAAGCTCCAGCGGAAATGGCTATGGCAGCATAAGTAGAAGGCTGAGGCAAGTGGCAACGCAGGCCTGGGGAGTCCCTGAATGTCAGCACTCCAATTCCACAAGGGGGTGTGAAGCTAGAGTGACAGCACTGACAGCTCAGTTTATCTAAAACCAGTGGTACCAATCCCCACCCAGCTCTGTACCTCACACTGTAGGTCTAACTGGGAGTGAGCAGTTAACTAGAGCTATAACTAGAGTCCCTATAAGCTATACTGAAAAAGTGTGTTTTTAGTCCAAATTTGAGACTGAGTGAGCCTGAATCTCACACGTCCACTGGAAGACCATTCCACAGCTGAGGAGCTCTATAGGTAAATGCTCTGCAGCCTGCCGTAGCTCTTTCTACTCTGGCTGCTATTAGATATCCTGCTTTTTGAGACGAAGCAGGCAAGGAGGGCCGTAAGAAACCAGTAGATCTCCAAGATATTCTGGTGCAAGGCCATCTAGTACATCATACTGTAAGTAAAAAGCAGTATTTTGTAATCAATCCGAGATTTATCTGGAAGTGAGTTTCTGTGGGAAGGATAACAGTTGATAAACAACAAGTTTCTGTAGGATCTTTGAAATGACAGGGAGATTTGAGATATGTCTATCACCTCCTAAATCACTGGTTTTAAGAAGGTTAAAAAAGAATGTTAAAAGGTTTTAGAACATATTTAGACAAGTTTAACAGGGTACTGCTAATCAGAGGTGCAATTACTGGTTTGCCAAGGCTAGTAGATTTGCAGAAGGAAGTGAAGTTCAAAAATTCCGACTGTTTTACAGGAAAGAAAGATTCAAAGGTGTCATTATCACTATGTAGCTGTACATTGCTAAAGACATATGCTCTAGATGCTGTCTAATCTTATTTTGCCATTAAAAAAATGTGCTAAAGTCATCATTTGAGTGATGTCTTTTTTATACTTCTCCTGACTGTATTACATTTTTCAACTTTATATATATATATATGTTTGTATGTATGTGTGCGTGAGAGAAATATGTTTCTCTCTCTCTCTCACACACACACACACACACCGCCAAAGACTCAAATAAATACTTCAAATACTCGCGTTATTAGAACAAGTTACAGGAATCACAGTATTTCCGGCTTCTACTTTCCTAAATAAAAGTCTCAGTGTTACACAGTACTATACCTATAACCAGGGATTGACATCACTGCTACGCAAGTATGCATTCACCTTTAAAAGCGATACGTGCGGCAATCGATTAATGTAGCAGCGTGAATGCGTACGTATTGTGTATTTGCGCCGATATGACAAGGAATCATCATGCATTTCAACCTCTATGAAGTACGAATTAGCATATATAGTTTCAAATGCACGATTTCTTGTCATATCGGCGCAAATACACATTACGTACGCATTCACGATACTACATTAATCGATTGCCGTACGTATCGCTTTTAAAGGTGAATGCATACTTGCGTGCCAGTTATGTCAATCCCTGCCTATAACATACTGTACATTAAGTACATTTAGTATGGGACCCATATTCTAAATATTTATGATATTAAGCCATGAATGAAATTTAAGATACACTACTGGTAAAACACTTAAAACTTTTTAACAGGCACAGTGGGTAGCCCAAGAGATTATCTAAGGGGGGCGAACATATTTGTATTGAATTTTAAGGATAATGACGATCGTATTAAAACCGGGTTATTTACATTTTAAAAGTAACCATATTTGAGTCTTGAAGTTTTCTTTTATCTCCTAAGCATCGTAAAAAACAAAACGAAAAAAAGACACCCAAGGACATAATGTTAACTTTCGTTTAGGTGAACAATTTAAAGTTTGCCGAAGTAAAGACAGGTTAGTTAAGAGAAAATAAACTCCTGTCGAAAATTACTTGCAGCAAGTGAATTTCCATTAACCAGATTTCTTCAGCTACATTTTCCCGTCCTCCTAATACGCCAGACTGAGTGCGGTTCACCAGAGTCACAAGTTATCTGTTAGTTATACTGAAGTATTCTCATGTAACGGTATTTCAAGGACACGCTCCTGTGTCGCTGTTTTTTGCACCATTTTGGACGGGACATTTCCCCGCCCAGATAGACTGAAATCCAAAACGGCTAAACTCTCCACAACCCAGTTCAGCAATGAGTAACGCGGCGTATCGAATGCAGGAAGTGACGTTTACCTGGCGGATGTTTCGTATACAGTAGTTTCCCGCGGTTTGGAAGAATCAGCGAATCAATTGCTACTAGCAAAGAAATCACCAAACTAGCGGAGACCGACAGTCAGGTGATGGGTCTTGGGCCAAATAGGGATTTAAAACAATAATAACAAGATCCGCTGCTTTACATGAATTCAGAATAGTGACGTTTAATTGTTTGCATACCGGGTAGAGAAATATTTAGTGCCAAACTCGATATGCCTCCTAAAAAACGTTGCAACGGCATCCAGCTTAATAAGGAAATAAAGCAAACCAACAACAGAAGGGTGTCTCCAGTCAAGCAGGAGAATCTGGAGTTCAACGAAGATAGGTAAGTCATGTTTAAGTATCTGTTTGTTTGTAATTTAAAGCAAACGGTTAACTTTATTGGCAAGAAATGTTGGCAGTTGAGGAACTAATTCAGAATTAGTGTCGAGTCCATGTACGAGAGAAGGTCTGTTAAAATAAAACAAGCGTTTAAGTCGGTGTTTTGCGGTCTAGATTTGTGTCTTGTCGGACGCGACGTTATATTGACATTCTTAATACCAGCTAAGAGATGTGTTAAGCTGTAGTAAAAATGGCGAGTTGCTTATTGACGGCTTGATGTATAAATAGGGAAATACTGTCTGTGCTCTTAATTTTGGAGCATACATTACCCACTAGCTGCGTGAGTGCCAGTTAGCAGTTTGTTCTAGTTCGCTTCCGCCTTAAATATCTGGGCGACGTTAACGGTCCGCAGTTGCTGCCATAATTCTAAGATTGTATGTTGTAATTCTTTTAAATGTGTCGTATTTGTGTCAGGTTTCTAATAAGGGACGTACCAGAACTCAAAGAAATTAACTGGATTTTCTACATACTTTTACCAATCCATGGCTGACGTACCATGTTGAGGAGTTTAAAGTTAGTCGCACATAAACCTTTTAAATAGGACAATTGTAGTTGTTGCTTACAATGGGGTTATCACCTCGTCACCGTCAGCGTTTAATAACATCGCAAAATCCGCTAGTTTTCTAGTGGAGCTGTTAGTTTCTCTTTAAGAGAGTTAGGGGTTAAGGTTGCGAGGTTAGGTCTGAGCCTCATTGTTTGTAATCTTGTATTTACCAGTTTGGCTAGAATCGTTCTAGCCAGCATCAGACTAATGCCACATCTTGGTCACAGTGACATTCCCGCCCTGTTTCCAGTGACACCCGCAGAGAAACACTGATTTTAATTGTTCTCGCCTATTCATCCTGTTGCAGACACAAAAACAAGGATGCAGAGTTTGTAACTCTGTGCAAGAAACTGAAGGTTACCGATTCAGTGTGTGATCATGCCTGGTCAGTACGGGAGATGATGCTGGCATCGATGGATGGCGTGCAGGTCAGTTCTACGTTAACATTTGTAGGGATTGCAAGTTCATTTGCTGTTTAAAATTCAAGAGCCTTTATTTCTCGCGCGCGCACACACACACACACACACACAGCTTTACAAGTACAACGTAGGGAAATGTACCCTGATTCTGTCTTGAGACTGCAATAAAGTTTAACAAATTGAGTTGAAGATGAAGATGCATATTTATGGATGCATGCCTAACATAAACTCTGTTGAACCTACCATTCTGCTCAGTTCTGCAATACCTAAACTAACAATAGACTATTATATTTTGTGTAGTCTTTACTAGTCATCTGTTTCGGAAGGGAATTAGTTAATGTAATGTTAGATGTAAAGACCTGAACGATTGGTTTATTGGTGATTGGGATGCTTATGAATTGACGTAGGAGACCAAGCAGTACTGGGCAGCATGTCTGTTTATTGCTGCCACGGATTTGGGGATGCAGACCTTCACCATCACGGATGTCCTAAAGGCTGCTGATCTCAGGTAAGTCATGCTCAGAAAAGGCTCTGGTTTATATTTGAAAAAATCTTCCAGGGGGTGTGTGACTCTGTGCCAATTTAGCCCATCAAGCCAAGTCCCTAACCCTGTCTGCTCCTTTCTCTCAGTTCTAACTCACTTTGGATAAAAGCATCTGCTAAAATAAATGTTATTATATGAAATGTTTCATTCGCAATCATTAGATAATGGAACAATAGATGGGCAACCTTATTTATATACATTCAAGAAATGGCATATTTGCTAAGTTAATTTGGCTTATTTCATTCACATATAGGTTGGTGAGTATGTCTTGTTCCTTTTCTTTCCAGGCAGAAGCAGTTGTTTGACCTGTTAAAGCTGATGGACGTGAACATGGACACCATCAGCACCAAAGTGAATACAGCCATGAATAGATTGGAGAAGAAATATGAGGTGCTGCAGGCACTCTTCCAGAGGTTTGAGAGGTAAGAGTGGTGCTGAATGACTCTCAGCCATGGGCTTTTTTTTCTGTGTCTGAACTTAGCCTTAGTGCTTGAGAGTATCATAGAAAAATAATAGACAAGCCAGGTTTAAGTTCTGTGCTTCTGTGTTCTTGGCCAGACGTGCACGGACCTTTCTGGCAGCCAAGCTGAAAGCACACGTCCAGGTGCCAGTCCTGTTTCTTTCGTTTGGTACCTTTCTCATATTCTTTTTTTTCCCTTGCTTGGTGGTTTTCTCATCAGGAAGTTCTAGCTTTGCTTTCCATATCCCAGTAGCTATATTCGTGTCTCTTTTACCTTTTTTGATTGATTCTGGGTTCTTCTGATTAGAGCATAAGAGACTTCAAGGATGAGTAAAATCTAACACAGAGACTTTTTAGATTTTTTTTTTTTTATCAAAAGCTAGTCTTAATCATCTTAGATAGTTTTAACTGTTTGTAATATTTAGTTCTTTGAGGTTTTTACCTTTTGGATAATTCAGTGTGTTTTAATGTACTTATCCTCTCGCCATGAATGTAGTCCTAGTTGCTGGCGTGGTGTTAAAAGTCAGCATAATGTAACAGACGTCAAGTTTTCAATAACACTGCTTACAAGTGTGTGTTTTGTCTCGAGACCTAACCAGCTACTTAGTATCTGGGCTATAGATTCTTTGATAAATAGTGATGCATATCTAGGCTTCTAGCCAAAGTCTCCTACAGCCATTTTCTATCTCGCAAGGAGTCTCCTCTCTGTCCTTCCTAGGGTTATCCTGTGCTCATTAAAACACAAACTAGCTTTGCTGTAGCCCACACAGATTTAAGCAAGTACAGATGCTGCTCCCTTTGAACCCATTCCTCATTTTCCAGGATTTTGCACCCTGTTCATCTAGTTTCCCAAGATTCCTCCACTGATCACAGGATGAGCCTGTGACCACAGTCCTTATTCCACCAAACGTTTAATGATATTTTTGCAGCAAAAGCATTGATAAACATTTGTAAAGCAGGTGCACATTAGGCTACTTCAAGCAGATACAGTTTATCCTTCCACAAGGCCTTAAACATTTTACTTGTGGTATTTCCGTAGATACTTTTAATCCAGCTAAAATGGTTTAGCTTTAAAAGCTAATGTACGCTGGTTTTTGTTTTTGCGGCCTTCTCAGGATGTTAGTGATTATGGAGTATGGTATGGTAGAATGTCTAATTTTTCTGATTCATCTGGCTCATTCACCAGGGAAGAACAACTTTTGAGAAGCGCAGTTAATTTAAATTATGTTCATCTCAATGTTAATATGTTTCTGCTTTGAGATTTTCAGTCAAAGCAAACCTGGAAGTCAAACTTAGGGATGTTTTGTATAAATTCATATTAGATGGTAAATCGGTTATGTTTGCTTAATGCTTCTGTAATAGGTGCCCATATATTTGAAATATTCTGGTCCAGCACACATTTAGGTGTTGAGTTGTTTTTGGAAAACTAAGAATCTTACATGTAGATGGATTTCTTTGTGTACAGATCAGATGAGTTTTGTTTTATCCCTGGAATCTATAATTTTTTTTCTTTTTTTCCCTCTGCCCTAAGGACTGCTGGTTGGTTTAGGGCTTGAGTCACCTTGGGGTTTAACGAGAGTTAGGAGCATTTCCTAGTTTAGGAGGGGTGTCTTCTGGTGTTTCTGAACGAGGTGCTAGCAGGTGAAACTTCGATCCATGGGAGAAGGTGAAACGACTGCTTGCAAAAGTGACTCTGAAGTCGATAAGAGATGCAGGATGTGTGAAATCTCCTTCCTGCAATGAACCTGCCTGACACAGAACTGTAGCCACTGGGTCTTGATATAAATTAATTTTTCATTTTATCCTTTTAGGACGTGTGGTAAGATCTTCACGGACAACATCTCCAGGTAAGTCCAAAAGGAACAGAAGAAAACTCTATGTCCTTCTGAGTTGACGAGTGCTATTGCATTAAGCAAATAGCAGCAGTAATTCTAACACTCTGAGTGTTCTGTATGTTTTACATTTTAGCTGTCAGTCTTTATTGTGTCTTTTGAGTAATGCTAATTGAACATTACTTGTGATTGTCTTTATAGTAAATATGTATGATTATGGGATGGCATGGTGGTGCAGTGGTTTGCACTGTCTCCTCATACCTCTGGGACCAGGGTTCCATGTGTGTG
This sequence comes from Isichthys henryi, assembly GCA_026776945.1. NCBI lineage: Eukaryota > Metazoa > Chordata > Actinopteri > Osteoglossiformes > Mormyridae > Isichthys > Isichthys henryi. The sequence goes on along the minus strand of JAODJX010000040.1, from coordinate 6,639,630 downwards.
GAGTTTGCAAATTTTCCCTGGGTTCTCTGGTTTCCTCCCACAGTCCAAAACATGCTTAGGCTAATTGGAGTTACCAAATTGCCCATAGGTAAGCATGTGTTTCTGAATCTGTGAGTGTGCCCTGTGATGGGTCAGCGCCCCGTCTTGGGTTGTTCCCTGCCTTGCACCTGTAGCCACTGAGAGAGGCTCCGGACCCCCTGTGACAAGTGGTTTTGGAAAATAGATGGACATATGGTTATTAACAAGCTGCCTCACAAATTTAAATGTGAATTTGGCCGAATGATCAGTTCACGCGGAACTTGTCGTTAAAGCTTAGATTGAGTTGCATTACCCCAGAGTTTCAAATTACACTGTGTCCTAGAATAAGATTTTGTTTTTCCCCTGCTTATTTATGGTAGCTACAATGATTTGGTAGCATCTGAAATTTTAGTTTTTCTCCAGGGGAAAGAATGGAATCGAAATCAAGGAGATTGTGCGGAGCTGCTGGGTGCTGTTTCTGCTGGCCGTAGGTGAGTCGCTGGTATAACGCCAAGGGCCACTTCTGCGTTAATTGTTACTGTAAATGTGGGTTTTGAATGAAGTGCTCCCACTGTAACACTGCAGTGAACAGTCACTGTGAGTTGCTTTCCGCTCCATAGATCACTTCTTACATACTCCATTGACCAGATGTGCCTGTCCAGATTCAGTGCTGGGGTAGGCGAGGGGGACACACACTCGTTTGTTATGTTCAATAACTGCAGGAAGTAAAGCAGTGCTTTGAACTTTCTGTGGATGGGCTGTATGTCAAAGAAACTCGAACACTCATTTGTAATTACACTTCCATAAAAACCTAAACTAAAAAGTTGATTATCAGTTGCTCCATATGGACCAAATTCAGTGTTTTAAATATTGAGATTAAGAAATTAATTGAAAGTCAAGGAAACCCATTCAAACTGATTTATTAGAAAGTTCTCAAACTGATTTTACACACTTAAAGTATACACGCGTCTTGAAGTCCATGTTTCTCAGCCTGATCCTCGGGGATTCCTACACAGTTCCGGTTTTATTGTGAACTGGGAGGGAGCAAAAAACGTGGACCCATCTGGGGGTCCCCGAGAACCAGGCTGAGACACATGGACTTAAAGCATGCACGCGTCTAAGTGTATAACACCAGTTTGGACTGTCTGGCAGAAACATTCCCTTAAGTGGGCTGCCTGCTAATTCCCACCCCACCCCCCTCCCCCAGGCACCTGAGACGTACAAAGCATTGAGTGCTTTTGGAAGCATAATGTACAGCCTGATCCTTGTAGCACAATCTATTCCCTTCATTTCCCTCCCATCTAAATTTTGCCATAATACCATTTATCATTTGCAGAATGTTTACACTCTGCTCTTCATCTTGGGCTGGAAGTCCCCACCACACACAGCGTGTCCCACCCTCTTCACACATATTTCTCGGCTCAGCTTCCGCAGGCTCTTATCTGCTACTCTCTTTGGATGTATAGGATCAGTGCTACAGATGGAGGATGATCTGGTGATCTCCTTCCAGCTCCTTCTCTGTGTTCTGGCCTTCTACATTAAACGCTGTCCTACGGCAATTCTTCAGCAACCCTACAGTAAGACAGTTATATATTTTAATGATACCCAAAAACTCATTGGAAATAAAAAATTTTATTGGTTATCAGCGTTTTTTTTCCCCTTGAGTACGTTTTTACCTCTTTTGCACAGAGACTGCCAGTGGTGGGGCAGGCCAGAGCCCCGCGACTCGAACGTCACGACGTAATCAGGGTAGAGCCAAGCCCCGACCCCCAGATGTCGATAACATTCTGATCGAGGTCCTTTGTAAAGAGAACGCCTGCAGCGGCGATGAGGTCAGGAAGAGTCGTATCTGCTGTCTTATTCGTATGAATGTCTGCCTTAACCTGGACTGTTCAAGACCCTCTGTGTTTCTGAACAAGTTAACAACAGAAACCTGACAATGTTCTGTTTGCAGCTTTTTTTAAAAAAAGTTTTGCCATTAAAGGTCAGTAAATCACTGAAATTCCTAAATCAAAAAATAGACTTTGACTTTTACCTAACACATCAAAAGCTGCAAACTTTGAAGATTATCAGTCTAAATTTTAAACGCTGTTTCAGTGTTTAACTAATGCAAATGCATTCTTATACATTCTTTTTAAAAGGCCTTTCCCCCCCCATTTTCTTAGCTGTGTGTTTTGATTAAAACCAGGGACATCGCCTGATTATGACTGAGCTTTCTGTTGTACTTCCGTAGGTGAAGGATGTCTATCTGAACAGCTTCACTGCCTTTCTTGATTCTATGGGGCTCTCTGCTTCCAAAGATCTTCCAAAGGTGGGGAAATTTGTGGGCTGAATCGCTCCCTTAATGCAGTGCTCAGTTACAGTGGTGGTTTCTTTCTGGAAGCCTCCAGGATGCAGTTTCTTAACCCACGAGCATGTAGCCTCACGCAAAGTGCTAATGATGTATTTTCTGCCTTGACACAAGTCCTTCAATTACCTGTTTTTATTATTTTAGGAGCATGAGCTTACCGGACAGTATGAAGAACTCTACCTCAAAAATAAGGACTTTGACGCCCGTCTCTTCTTGGACAATGATGAAACGCTTCAGATGGTTAAGACAGAAGTGTAAGCATGCCATTCAGGGAGGGTTGTCTGCTAATACTTGACAGTTCTTGAAACTTGAAGTCATGGTGTTCTGTGTTTTATAATTAACATCAAAAAAGACATTATAGTCTGCAGGTCAGCAGTATATCCCTGCTTTTCTTTCAGAGCCCAGTCGGAAAAAACACCCATAAAGAGCTCACAGGGGGAACAGCCTGCTCTTATTCCACCTCAGACCCCTGTCCGGTGGGTAAACATCTTATTTCAGCATAATTGTCCGCTTCTGCTTGAATTGGCTTTTTCTATTAAACTCTTTTATTTTAGAGCAATGTTTCTCAACCTGGTTCGCAGGGACCCACAGACCAAGTTTTTGCTCCCTCCCAGCTCCCCGCCAGACAGTCTACGTTTTTGCTCCCTCCCAGCTCTCTGCCAGACAGTCTACGTTTTTGCTCCCTGTCAGACAGTCTACGTTTTTTTGCTCCCTCCCGGCTCCCCGCCAGACAATCTGACGGGTGCTCGTTGGGAGCAAAAACGTGCACTGTCTCGGGGTCCCTAAAGATCAGATTGGGAAATCCCTGTTTTAAAGGGTCACTAATTTTAAAACCCTGGAAAGTTGTTCTCATGCTGAGAGTGTGGTTACCTGCAGTCATGTTCAGTAACCATGGCTGCGGAGGGGAAAGTGAGCTGGAATGCATGTCTCCACAGAGCTGCCATGACCTCCATCCAGCAGCTGAAGGTCATTCTCTCCTCTGCCAGCAGCCAGCCCTCGGACATATTGGAATTGTTTTTTAACGTAGGTCACCTTCTCTCTCTCTCCAGATTTCATCCTTTCCTGTTTGTTCACCTAAAAATCCATATTTATTTTTTCCAGCTGCCTTGTATGTCATTCTCAGTGAATGTTCAGCTGTCCATAAAATCTTTTTCTCTCAATATTATATATGAGTTCCTTGTCTTTCCCATTGTCATTGATCTATATACTTACACCAGAATTATACCAGGCAATTTCCATTTGGTTATGTGGCACCAAGTTTGTTTTGTGGTTCAGTTCATTGCCCCCCTGTAACCATTGTGGTTGATTTTATGTGTCTGGTTATTCAGAACTGCACAGTGAACCCGTCAGAGGAGATCACTAATCGAGTGAAGCATCTGGGCCAGCTCTTCAGCCAGAAGTTTGCTCAGACCATGGGTCAGCGGTGCGTGGAGATCGGATCACAGGTACTGAAGCATGGAAACCCGGCTGACATCTGGCAGATCTTCACATGACCCGTTCCTAAAGATTGCTTTTCCGCATGCACTTAATCTCAAGTACATGGTTTGTTTGTTTTTTGTATAAATGAACGTTGGTAACACTTTACATTTACTGCACCTTCGTAATGCATTCATAGAACATTCATAAGCAGCATGTAACTATACCTTAATCTAGCATACTTTAATAAAACATGTTTGATTACAGTCATATTTATTAACATATATGATTACACAATTCTAATGTTTATCATATAATATTTATTATTAATGTATATTAAACTTAAGGTATGTTAGGATGTTAAGGTATACTTGTCGCATGTGATTGTGCTATGAATGCGTTATGAAGGTGCAATAATGTTCTATGAATTTATTACGAAGGTGCAGTTAATGTAAAACTTTACCTAGATGTCTCATTCCACAGAGATTTACCCTTGGTGTCCGGCTGTATTACAGAGTGATGGAATCAATGCTAAAGTCGGTGAGGCAGAACTTCCTCTTAGTTTGTCTCTGTCTGTCTTTGTATCATGTTTTATGTCTTTAAGAACTGTTTTAGGATTTCTTTATAAAAATCCCTTACTAATAGTTTATGGGGAAATAAATCGGTCTACAGTAAAAAGGTCAGTTTTCATGCTGCTGCTGGTGTGTGTTTTCTCTCTTCTGGCAGGAGGAAAAAAGGTTGTCTGTGCAGAATTTCAGGTGAGTTCTGTATTTTTCTGACCGTTAGTGACATGCTGATCCATGCTGGGTATTTGCGCACACACCCCGATTTTGATTTGATTCAGATTCAAAAGCTAACAGTTCGATTAGATTAGATTCTATATCAGTCTGATAGGAATGAGATAGAAAACGCTGTATTGTAGCTTTCCGTATCTCGAGTCACAAGAGCCCGATTTATATTCCATTTCGATGTGCGATCGAACCAGATCTGTCGTAAAAACAATGTGTAGAGCAATGTTATTGTTTATCATCACACGATGAGAATGGGATATGGAAAAACAATATATAATAAACATAAAATTTATAATTATACCACAATATGGATATTTTTCCCCGCCCCCACTGATCCCGTTATTTCTTGTATTTGCAGTATACTTCTGAACAACTCCGCCTTTCACATTTCACTCCTTGCTTGTGCCCTGGAGGTTGTCATGGCAACATACGGTGGTGAGTAGTCTTTCACTTTTGGTTTATTCTTTTAGCGTTTAGGAATTTTTTGGGTCTTGCGTTATACAGCCCCCCCCCCCCCCGAAAATGCAAGATGAAATTCTGTTCATATATACATGTAGATGCAATCTGATCGTTCAGCTTGTCAGAAGTCAATACACTGATGATGGACTTGAAATGCTATGCCGTTATAGGGATTCTTGGTTAGAGAGAGAGAGAGATATTGAATTTGTTAGCACTCATTTCAGATGGCAAACATCTTGTCTCACTTGAAATACTAGCATTAAATTTTAAGACTAACACAGTAAGGCAGCCGTTATTTAGTAAACTTCCACCTATCCTATCCCTATTATGCAGGTTTTCTTATTGACACAGACTGATGTTTTAGCTAGGATACGTCTCATAGCCATTAACAGTATGGAGGAATCATCAATACTTGGAGAAGGGAAGTGTCCAGTTTGACCCTGTGATTCAGATGATTTGTGGGGTTTTTATTCACATAAATGGGAATGATTGCGGCTATATGTTCTGGTTTTAGTTAAACGGAAGTTATGTTGTGGCAGCTATAGGCAAACTGCTGTGGTTTGTTATTTCTATGCCTGCTACCTGCCATTTAATGAAGTGCTTCCTTTGTGTCTTCTTCATACTTTGAGTGCTGCTTATTAATCTTTAAAGAAAAACAATACAGTTCTGGAAGAACACCTTGTAACCCTTCATATCATGCATAACTATGGAGTTTGAGTCACTTTCTGCCTACTATAATCTCTGAATAACTGTTGAAGGACCTGAAGCTGCTAATGCATTTTGCTGAGTGATATTTCGTGACGTTTTGTTTGCAGGGAGTACATTTAAGAATGGATCTGCATGCAGCGACGGAGATGCTGGAGGCGGCGGCGGTATCTCAGAAAGCGACCTCTCCTTCCCCTGGATTCTGGATGTTTTCCAGCTGTCTGCTTTTGATTTCTACAAGGTGATAGAAAGTTTTATCAAGGCAGAGCCCAGTCTGAGCAGAGACATGATCAAGCATCTGGAGCGATGTGAGCATTTGGTGATGGAGAGGATTGCCTGGAGATCGGTGAGTGAATGAGGCCTCTTGCGTCTAATGGCTTCAGGCCTTGGGGCAGGCAGTCAGTCGGGGCCGGTGGTCCGGGTGCAGAGGGAATATCTCGTCTATTAGCTGTTACTCTCGTTTAAGAACAAAACAATATCTCCTGCTGAAAACTCATCCTTTTAAACCCTTTTATAATTATATTTTAAAAAGCAGGTTATGGCAGTAATTGATTCTTTTCCACCATCTTCTGACGAGTTCCATCTGTCATAATGCAGTTTTCATTTTTACCATCATCGTTATTTTATATACCATTTCTGTAATTGTGCTAATTACACCGAATGTACCATCAAAGGTGATCGCACGCTTTCGCAGGGTGTAGTGTGGAATGGTGGCACGCGTGGAAGTGAAGTTGTCACGGTCACTGCAGATTTGTGCGTCTCGTTTGTTCCCCTTAACGTTAGCGCTCCATCCCTCTGTAGGACTCTCCTCTGTTTGAACTCCTCCGTCGATCACAAGAAGAGTGTTTGGTCGAGCAGGCCGAGCCATCAGCCACGCTCAACCAGCCCCTACAGCACAACCACACAGCCGCAGATCTGTAAGCACTAGCCAGTCAGCGTTACCCTGTGAAGTATTTACCTTTGGCGTGTCATATGTGGTGTTCCATGCATGGGCAAGTGGCTGAGTTTTTAGTGGGTAATTTCAGTTTGTATGTGCAGGTTTCACTGGGGTCCATACAGTTTTCTTAGCCTGTTTTTGCCATCGCAGCCAGTTTTGAAAGTACAAAGTGTCTGTAGTAGTTTTGTTACGCGGAGTCGAATGTAAACCTTTGGTGCTGAACAGCAGGCTTCACTTCCGCCCAAACCCACAGGTACTTGTCCCCAGTGAGGCCCAGCAGCCGCAGTACCCCGCCGGATTTCCACGCCAGTCCGCCTCTGTCAGCATCCTGTCCATCCGCCATCCAGTCCAAGTCCATCTCTCTCTCACTCTTCTACAGAAAAGGTTTCGTCCTTCATTTGAACTTTTCTCACCGTGAGACTTTACAAGGTTTTCGGTCACTTACTCAGTTCCCCAGCTGTTGGTATGCAGTATGGACAGATCACATATTGCAGGACTTTTCTAAGGGTTGTTATGGGGAATAACGTGCCACAATCACCTAGGGCTGGGCGATATGGCCTAGAAATGATATCACGATATTTCTGCTAGTAGTTGTGGAACATGTGACAGGTATGATAGTAAATTACACCAATAGGTTCATGCCTTGATGGAATTTGTTTATAAATAGTGCATTATAACCATTAATTATGCAAGAAAACAATTGTCTTTACTGTACCTCCATATGATATTCAGAACGATGGTGATATAGATGTTCACGATCATGATATGATATTTTACTTCTTCGATTCCCGTGCAGTTTACCGCTTGGCGTACTTGAGACTGAACACGCTTTGCTCACGCTTGCTGAAGGACCAGGCTGACCTGGAGCCCGTCATGTGGACACTATTGCAGCATACTCTTCAGTACGAGTATGAGCTGATGAAAGACCGACATCTAGACCAGGTGCTCCATACACACACACACACACACGCTTTCATGGTATATAAAATTGCTGCAGTTTGGAAGCTACACACGCAGACTGCGGGCATAAATCGACGTCTGCCTAGATATAACCCCCCCGTGACGATCCATTCTTCTTTTGCAGCTGATGATGTCGGCTATGTATGCCATCTGCAAGGTCAAAAACATTGATTTGCGATTCAAGACTATTGTCACTGCATACAAGAGCTTACCCAACACTAGCCAGGAGGTAAGGAATACCTGTTTGTCATTACGTGAAATGTTCAGCAAAGTAAGTTAAAAAGTCCTGCATGTTTGTGCTAAGCTGACAAGGTGTTACCTCTGACCCATCTTGTGGAGTTTTCCCTCGTGCGGTGTACTTTTTAAATTTGTCTGGGTTACATTTATTTGCAGTCTCTCGACCTTGTCTGTTTTACATTATGAGTATATTTGTCTGACCACTGTCGTCTTGTTGCTATCTGCACCAGAATTTCCCTCTGTGATCAATAAAATTAATCTTAAACTTAATTTCTGTGCAGACGTTCAAGCGAGTATTGATTCGGGAAGGACAGTATGACTCCATAATCGTCTTCTACAACTTGGTGTTTATGCAGAAGCTGAAGACTAACATTTTACAGTATGCTTCTCCACGGGTAAGATCTCTGCATGGTATGGTGTGCGTCTCTTAACCTTTTATTGTAAGTTTGGAAGAAGTGCGTGTGTGTGTTTTGTATACATGTGTGTATCCTTTAAATGAGATTCAGTGGATAAGTCATTGAGTTATAAAGATGAAGCTTTTCTTTCTGCCAGAGAGCAGTAATACTAGGAGGTACATCGGTAAGAGATTTTAAAAGGGCAGTTCACTCCAATACTGACAAAAGGTCCACCTCTTAGAGGAGCTTTAGTGCTGTCTATCCATCTAAGCTGTTCTGCCGGGAGTTGCCTAGCTTTGGAGATATTGGTCGTGGAAATATCAGGCTTCTCTCGAATATAATGGGAGTGAATGGCATCTTTCTGTGGTGATTAAAATGCCAGGAAAATACATTTGAAAAATTGAACAGCAGTCCGTCTTACAAAAAATCATGACCCGGTTATGGAAGATAATTCACAGGCTCTGCAGTCTAATGTAGGAACTGTTTTCTTCTACCGCACTTCACATCCCAATCGTATCACTGTGCAGAAGATATGAACACGACTATTACAAAGTCTGTGGATTATCTTCAACTATCAGGTCATTTCATGAAAATGCTGGTCTGTCCTCCCAGAAACCCCCCCCGGCCATTTTACCAGTCTGTGACATTTGTATGTCATTACCCTGTCTGGTGACGAGGTTGGGAACCCCTCCTAAATATTTGATGTTTTGGCTTGATAACCTGGTAAATCATTTGGGCATTTTAATACTGTGCATTTGATAGTTTTCTTTCGTTTTCGTGTAAAACATCTTTGTTTTCACATCCCTCTCCCAGCCGCCCACCCTGTCTCCAATCCCCCAAATCCCCTGTAGCCCGTATAAGTACCCCAACTCGCCACTGCGGGTCCCTGGTAGCAACAACGTCTACATCTCTCCTTTGAAGAACAGGATGTCTCCCAGCGTCATGACCCCACGCAGCAAGTAAGTCAGAAACGTTCTTCCATTCTCAGGGCCTCCTGTGTCTGTGGCAGAATGAGGGTTGATATAAAGATACTATCATGGAAACATGAAAGCTAATACCTTATATACTGACTATTGCCATAGCATTTTAGTCAAATTGGTATTTTTTAAAGCTGTTTATAAGATCTTGTGAGATTAAGTGCAGTTCTCCCCCCCCCTTATGTCCCACAGAATCTTGGTATCTATTGGGGAATCGTTTGGGGTGAGTATCAACAAGAGTTTATTGTTTACCTTATTAGACCTTGGATAAGTTGTGGACGATTAACGTTTTTGCTTCATCAGACCTCAGATAAGTTCCAGAAGATTAATCAAATGGTCAGCAGTAGTGACTGGTCTTTGAAGAGGAGTTTCGAGGATGGTTCTCCGCCCAAACATCTCAAGAGGCTAAAATTCGACACCGATGGCCTGGATGAGGCGGATGGGAGGTGGGTTGTCGGGCAAAATAGTAACGCACACAAGATATAGAGATGTCATTTTGGCTTGGGTAGTCTCTAATGCACTTCCTTACGGGATTATTCAGGTTCCTCATTACCGCTTTATTTTAACAGCAAATCTAGTGGAGAGTCCAAGCTGATACAGAAGCTGGCAGAAATGAGTAAGTTCCCGAATTCTGAGGCCTATAGGATCCACAGCTGAAAAGGTGCCTTTTTGTTGATATTGAAGTTTTGAGTTTCTATCCAGATTCCACTCGAACGCGGATGCAGGAGCAGAAGTTGCGAGAGACTGCAGAGTCAGTCAAGAAGGAGGAAGCGTGAACGGCCTTTGGGAACCGTGCTGTTTGTCTTTTTACAATTTGTAAGGTTTTTTTTATTTGTTTGCTTTCTACAAATAGAATACCCTTTATAAGAGAGGTGACTCTTATTCCTCTTTCTGAATTCTGAGAAATTTGGTTTACTTTTTTTCACACTTACTGAATAGCATTAAACTACAACACAAAGCTTTAAAGAAAAAAAAACAGGAACCTTTTGCAATGTATCAAGCAATAAAATGCATCATAGCCAAGTAAAAATGTTTAAAGGCCATTATCCAAATTTTCACAGAAAATTCTGTGAATCACATTTGTAATTTTTAGTGCATTTTAAAAAACATTCAGGCCCAAGTGACGGTGGGGGCGGGTCCCAGTGCCCCTCTAGCACATTTTATTGTTGATTTTTTGATTTTAAAACAAGGCACTTTATACAGCAGTGCTAGAGATCCGAATGCAGCCCCAGGCCCATGACGACGGGGCCCCCTCCACCATGCATTCAGTCATTCATTCAGTCTTTACTTTGTTTGTGATTGTGTGCCACCCCTTACCCCCCCCTCCTCCCCGTGTGTTAATGAATAGTAAGGTTCCACAAAGGACACCGAATGCTTATAAAAGCCTTAGATGTTTATGTAAAGAAAAGTGGTCTTTTTCTTCTCGTGTTTGTACTTAATGACCACTCGGGGAAGTAAAATTATAACAAAAAAAAATTCTCTGGATTAATAAATACCTTTTGGATATATGTTGAATGCAAATATTTCCGTTGTGTGTAAAAGGTTATGCCCGATTTGCTTTTCGAAAAGGTGTTTCTTGTATTCAGGAAACTCAGGAGGCATAGGGAAGCTTTAATTTTGATGTTAATGGCCAGGTGTTTACTTAAACTTAATTTCGCCCCCTCCTATACCTAATCATTTAAGTTTTGAAAAAACTATGATGCTTATACAAAATGGCATTGGAAAAATGATTTTTTTTTTATAATCTTGCAATTCCCTTCACCACCACTTATTTTGAGACTTGACCATCTGTTCTCCCACTTCCTGTAACCACTTATACCTCCACAAGGGATCCAGAGCCTGTGTGTACAAGGCAAGGATTAATCCAGAGCACTGTCACACTTATAGACAATTTGGTAACGCCGCATGTTTTTGGACTCTGCGAGGACTCGAACCCTAGACCGTGGGCTGTGATCCTGTCACTGCACCAATCCTTGGCCATCCATCCATCCATCCTATTCAGGGTCCAGAGCATATGGGCTCAAGTCAAGGAACAATCCTAGATGTTAGGGGACCCTCAACCAACCATTCACCCACACATGCACACCTATGGGTAATTCAGTAACACCAGTTAGCCTCAGTTGTTATTAGGTATGTATATACATATAAATGCATATACAATCCTGGCAGAGTATAGTGCTGACCACTATACTACCTTGCCACCCCTGCGAAATTCAAGTTGAAGCTGACATTACATACTTTGATATATTTTCAGCATTTATTCTGTCTAAATGTATATGTTTGAATAAATAAACTGTCCGGCCAACTCCTTCAGTTTATTTTAATATTGAGCTGGACGTGCATCAGCCATAAGGTAAGCACAGCCTGATTTGGTACTGTTTTGTGTTCTGCATTTAAGCTGCCGAATTGCTAAAACCCTCTTCAAAAAAAGCTTCATACAGCAGAGGAAGTTGTATTGCTAGGTAAGTTTGCCATCCCAACTATTTATGAAGGCGCCAGTTTCCAACAGGCAATGTGCAAAAAGTCTGCTAGATGCAAAGTCTGGGCTGTACGTGAACAGCCCTGGTGACAAAATGTGCATTGCTGGGCGATCTGGCCCAACCCAGTCGAGCACCTGCCCCTTAGTGTGCATGGCCTGCTACATGTGGACCGTAATGTGGAAAAGTGACTCATGAATTGTACAGTTCTTCCTATTACTGTTAGTCTACTTTATTGCAGTTTTGCAGAAGCAAAGCAGTTAGCGGTACTCCTTCCTGGAAATGTCTTACTAGTGATGTTCATTGAGACACTGAAATGAAATGGGAGGTTATGAGGCAGCTGACTTAAGTCGGAAGTTAACCATCACGTGATGAAATGCTCAAATTCTCTGCAGGTTTTCTAATTTTATGGTCAACTAAAGAAGTCACAACCTTTTTAAATGCAGCTGATTGGATATGGAATAGAGGGCACTTGCGTCAGGTCCATTTCCTCAGGTGCATCGCACACCAAACGTCAAAATCTATCGTTTGTTCATGACCAGAAAAGCTGGCATTTCAATTCATAGACTTATGAAAGAAAAATTAGGGCTGCTCAAAACAGACAAAAAGTGACCCAATAAGAATATCATCTTTTATTATTCATGGTTCTATATGTAGATATAACTATTGAGTTACACTTTTAATATATACAATATTGGAGATTATACATTATGGTGTACAGTTTCAAGTTTTGGTTATATACCAGAATTTGATTTCATTTGGAATGTAGTGTGAGGTAAATGCAAACATCAAAATTACTTTTTTGTTGAATTTAATTTTACTCCCCAATACACAGCATTGAAGACAGCCATAAAAGCAGATGTAAAATGGCACAAGTTGCAATTACATTTCATTACTATCAAAAATAGGAATTTGAGATTTACTATGACAAAGAAAAGTCAACTACAAGGTGTCTAACAGATAAACATTGTCGCAAGACTTCCGACAGTACCTGCATATCCAAATACAATGACTATGAGTATGACCTGTCAACTGATTCATTCCATTTTAAGTGAGTCTGAAAAAGCAAAAGCAAACTCCTTGTAAAAAGAAACATTTTCATGAAAGAACACACACGATTGAGAAAAGTAAAGTGCTAATTTTTTTTTTTAAAAAAGGAACAATTACTGTTCTAAGAACTAAAGACAGAATTTACTAGTGTTAAAATAAAATCTGATTGTCCATTTAATTGGACAAAAAAATAAGGATTACATCCGACGGTTTCAGGATTTCGCATTTTTCCTACGTTATAAAATTCACAAGTAGGGCTTCGGTTCTAACGCATCACGGGAAGAGCATGCATTCACCCTCATTTCATAAAGATGCAAATAGAGACATATCTCTACAAGAAATAACCTCTTTGCCAAGCTGAAACGTATGGGGGTACAGTTAAACTAAGCACAATTCCCCCCAAACACCTGTTAATCCTTTTAGCACAAATTTACGGGCCCACATACTGATCATCATCCCACCCCTAAGCAATTTTCCACCCTCTCATATGCAAATATGGGAAAGTAGTTAGAATACCAGCAGTATAATACCACAAGTTCTCGTTAACACTAGTTACCACTCGATAACTGTAGTACTACGCTACCTTCATCATACTGGAGGACATGCCCTTACACACACACACACCCTTCACCTTGTCTGTTGATGTATGTGCTTAATTATCACCAGAATAAAACTCTGCTACACTAAAAAGTAAATGGTAATAACTGAAAAAACAGGAAGCATAACAGGTTAAACATGTGTACACATAAAAACGCAGGGATGTGCTCCAGAGACCTAATTTACTGAAAATGAAAATGCTCCGATCTTTCCAAAACACAACCCGTAGTGCAATCCTTTAAACCAGTTTAGCAGACGGTACAGGACAGTATAAAAATATAATGCTCTCGTTCGCTCTGTGACTCCCCAGGCTTGATCTCCGCTGCTAATATTTGCAGGTTTGTTAACAATCTCAGCTTCCAAAGTCTTATGTGCAGATAAGACCACCAAAAACTAGAATGACAACTTAAAAAAATAATTTATTCTGACTGTAAATTATTTGATGACGAAGTATTGGATGACAAAGGCAATAAGGATAGAGATGACAGCAAAGAGCACGAGTATGAGGGCGGCACACTGCTCGTCGGTAAGGCTGGCCCTCGGCCGCTCTGCATCGGGCCCCCGGGGCCCCGCCCCGCTGGCGATGCTGCCTGCCGCGGTCTCACTGCGCTGCAGGGACAGTACGGCGGCAGAGCTGTAGGGGCCGCTCAGCTCGGACGGCGCTTGACACTGTCGGACGGCGCAGACGCGGAAACGGTACTCGGTGTTCTGCTGTAGGCCTGAGAGCCGAAACGATGCGGCCGAACCTTTATACACCTGAGAGGAGGAGACGAGGAGGATGGTGGGGGGGACGAGTCAGTAATGCAACGAAGAGGGGGAAAGACAAAGGCCTTGTACTTTCCGGGGTGATGGAATTCGATTTTAACCAGAACACATTTTCATTAAGCAAATTGTGCACCAGACCAGTGTCTTGATTAGATGTGGAGAGGGAGTAAAATATTGACTAGATTTAGTCGTTGTTATTGCAGATCACTGTATTTATAGCGTTGAAATAAGGCAGCGTTAAAGATATCAGGTTCTGCCATGCATGCTTAGCACATGGAGAGATGGTCTGCGCCTTTCGGTTTCACCTCGAAGTGGCAGAGCATCACACTAATGAGGTATGCAATCATAATCAGAACTATTTCTACTATGAAATCTGATCTTCTGCAGTTAATTTTTCCCCTAAAGATGAATTTTACGTGGCGGAGTTTGACTCTGTAGGTTGAGATGCTGGGCTTGTGATTGAAGGTTTGCCAGTTCAAATCCCAGAGTCAGAGGAATTTCCTGCTGGGACACAGAGCAGGGGCCTCAATCCCCAATGGCGCCAGGGACTGGCTGATTCTGCTCACTGGCAAAAATATACGTCCATTTGGACAGAAGAGTCTATATTTTATTAAAAGGCTGAAAATAGACTTTTGCTAATTGAGTGAATTTAATAAAATTTCAATGTCATTGAACTAGATTTCCTGGTATATATTCATCTGATTTTGTTAAACCTGTGCAGCTGAATGGGTTAACAATGGATTACACATCTCTAACATACTGTACATATGTGCAGTTTCTGAAATGCAGAAGTGCTTGTAACCAAAACCAAGATTTCCAGGAAAGGATGGAAAAACTAACGTTCGGGATATTATTCTGCTCAAAAATGGAATCTATTCCGGAAGGATTTGTTTTGTTACTTGCCGACACACAGAGCATTGTACAGTGTCATACCTGCTTGAACGCCATGTTTCCCATCATGCACTGCAGCGTATAAATTATAGAGTCTCCTTTCATGGGCGGCACAGGGTCCCAGCTCACGTCACAAGAATGGTCATCCAGGCAGTCTATTCGAGGAGCTGCGAGGGCAAGAAAAGGGGATTATTATTGGGGGAATATAACACACTGAACAAAATACTCTATAGTATAACTAACTGCAAGCAGCTATAAAAGCTTAGTTATATCTATGAATATACTGCAGGACTCTGGTTAGAACTGAAATCGTACTTTTAAAATTCTAATGACCCTTCACCAAAAGCGTGCAGTTTCCTGGACATAACTGGTGGGGAAACCGTTTTATAATAACTGCAATAAAAGCCAGTCTATTTTGGACAAAGAGACGGCCGAGAGAGAGGCCTTACCTTTCAGAGGGCCGGGAGGGGAAAGCGGGGTGGTGAACGTGTAAACATCTGAGAAGGGCCCTTCTCCTGCCTCGTTTAAGGCGCGGATGCGGAGTGCGTAAGAGGTAGACTCGTTCAGTCTCTGCACCTTGTGTGTGTGGCAAGACCCTTTATACAAAGACATGAATCTTCCCAGCATATGGAAGGGAGAGAAAGTCAATTACAACCAGCCAGGTTCATCCATCAAGTTTCCCAGACATGATAAATATTGAGGTTTATTGCTTCGATTCATAAAGGTGTAAAGACAGTTGACTGTTTTAAGAACAGCTGTTATGAGAATATTGTTTAATAGTGCGGCTTGCTTTCTTTTCTTTACTTCCGTTTTTCCCAGTTCTTGTATTATTCTGTAAAGCGCCATGGGGTGACACTTTTGTGAAACGCAGTATATAAAAATGACTCAAATTTAAAAACTGCCGATCTTAGTACAGACATGAGAACTGCTTGATGCAAGCAGTCATATTTCATTCACACAACAGCCAAATCCTTAATTTCCCCAGCTACCTTCCATTCTTGTCTTCCATCTGAAGCTCGTACTGTACGGCGTCGGAGCTGCCTTTGGCCGAACCGTCTCCCCAGCGCAGCTTCAGGGTCTGGTGGCTGATGGCAGCGCACTCCAGTCGCGGGGGCAGTGGGGGCAACGCCTTGGTTTTCAGCCGGACTATGTGGCTAAAGGGTCCAGAGCCTAAACTGTTCAGGGCCTGAATTCGTATCCTGGGCCGAAGGAAAAAGGACTGCAGTTATAGGCTGTAAGTTACGGTAAAGCTCGCAGTCAACAGGCTGGAAAATGATGCAGATCGCTGAACATCAACGATCAATGAGCAAGTCGTGTTTGTAGAAATGAGTACTAGTGCTGCCTTTATTGTGTCGGCTTCTAAAAAGCCAGTAGCTATTCTGTAATGATCTAGCAGCAAGTGTTACTGGTCTAGTGATGTTCTGGCAGCAGGTTGCAGCTCCTGTGTCTCACCTGTAGCTGGTCTCAGGCTGCAAATTCTGTATGATGTAGCGTGTGACTGGCCCCACAATGATGGGTTGGCGGTCTCCCAAGTCAATGCAATAGGAGGTGATCTCTGCTCCATGGTCACATGGGGTATCCCAGCGCAGACCGAGACAGGAGGAAGGGCAGAAGGTGGAGGACGTGTCCCGCTCGGCGCCGTCCTCGGCACCGCCACCCGCCACTTCCATCTCCTCTATCAGCTCGGAGTCCTCCAGAGCGTGAATGTTGCTCACAGCTGCCGGCACGGAGAAAGGTGTCTGGCAGGTCGCCACCTCGCAGAAAGGCCCCGCCCCCGCTGCGTTCACTGCCTGCATGAGACCGGGACACAGCACAGTCCACTGTCAGCACGACTCTCAGCGGATGCTGTCCCGCCGTGTTTAAGAGCGACCTTTTGGTAACACGCGCGGTGCACAAGAAGAGGCGCAAGTGTGGGGGGCTTGCAATTAAAAATTACAAAAAAAAAAAATCACAGAGCAGTTGACAAAAGCAGATGCCACAGCACGAGTGTTAATGATTTTGAAATGTGAAAATAGAGAAATCCAGAGAAATATAGAAAATACATAGAATTACAGTTAAGAAAAATAAACTAAAATGGCTGCTCTTTATCACTAAGCCATTGGACTTCAGAAAAATAACCATTGTAACTGGAGGAAAACAATAGCGGTTAATGTAGAATGTAGATGAACCTTACACATCTCTGAGTTGAAAGTAAAATTACGAGAAACACCTGAACATAGCTTACAGTGGCATACAAAAAGTCTTAGGCAAGGAAAATGTTTAAAGCTACTTATCTTGGTAGAAACTATTTGCTCATAAAAAAAAAAAAAATTTAGCATTAGAACAGGCAAATGAAAAGCAACAACGAAAACTAACAAGGGTTTCTCCCGTTTGCTAAAAAGCCACTGATGTCCTGGAGGATGGTTCCATGAACACGGCTTTGGTTCTCAAACCTCAGGGGCACCCCAGCTCATTAAACTGGCTAATCAATACTTCATTACTTCCAAGGTTTGCTAGTGGGTCCAAGTCGAGAACTACATGGACGTATTGGACGGTTGCCCCAAATACTGGGGTGACTTTAGCAGAGGTTACGAAATGGACAAGCTAACACATAATTCCACGCCACCTCTGTGCCTAAGAAGATGACCTTTCACACAGCGCTGCCCAGGAACTGTACTACACCAGCAGATGGGATAGAATGAAGCCACCCACCTGTACTCTGCAGAAGTAGTAAGTGGCTGGCTGGAGCCCCCTGACCTCGTGGCTCAGCGCGGGCCCCGAGTAGCAGGTCTGCATGCTGCCCTCAGCTGCCCCCCACTCCAGTCGGTACTCTGCCACAGGGGCGCCATTACACTGGGGTGTCTGCGGACCAGAGAGAGAGCGCCGGCTGAAAATGCTAAATGTGCCGCTGGAGATTCCAGGCCCCATGACAGCATATCATACAGAGCAGCCAACCCAGACCAGTCCAATCATGTTCTGAATTTTTTAGGGCCCCTGTTCTTCCAAGGGGCCCTTGGAGAATCATCCTACCCCCCCCCCCCCCTTTACTGAAAGGAGGACCCAACTTAGCAACGACCAGAAGACACGGCTCAGCCCACACAGATTAAACCCTAAATTCTCACCATCACCTTTATTTTACACGCTTCTGAGGCATAAGCCAAGTGCATTTCGGCGGGGGCCTTACCTCCCACCTGATCACAGCACACGTGGGCGACTTGCAGGCCACCTGAAGCACCTTACATTGTTCAGGGGCCCCGGGGCACGTCGTCACTTCACATTGTTCAGACAAGGGCCCGTACTGATCAATCAAAGAGAACAAGAAACAAAGCAAGTCAATAACCGTCTGCTGATGTTGTCTGTCTCTGCATTTTTGGAGTTATGTGACAAAATAATTAATCAATGAACTAATAATTAACTGATGATGTCCACATTTTTTGTCGTCTCCCAGCTCCCAGAACACCTGCACCAGGTGCATGACTGGTACAGGGAGCTGGGAGAGAGCAAAAACGTGGACTGTCTGGGGGTCCCCTTTTAAACGCTAATTTAAAAGGATTTTTGTTTGCAGTTGTGCACCTCACCCCGGCCTTGTTGGCAGCTCGCACTTTAAAGCTGTAAGCAGTGCCAGGCAGCAAGCCGTTCACGGTACAGTCCGGGTCGCAACCCTGGTACACTTCCCTGTACTCCTCCGCCTGCATGCATGCCATCTGAAGGCTGTAGCACGACACTGCACTGCCCCCGTCAACCTGGGGGGGTCCTGCAAAACCGTGAGGACAGGCAGATCATGACTAGCTGATTCTCTGCCTCATCACCCCCACACAAACCAGTTTATAGGCCACACACAAAGCGTCATCCATCCATCCATCCATCCATCCATCCAAAGATTGGATTCTATTCCAGGAACCACACTGTCCAGCTATGGACTATTTACAGACGCCACATCACCCACCCACATATTTTTTGACTACAGGAAGAAACGGAAGCTGAAGGAAATCTGTGCAAAAAATAAGAGAAGATGCACATGACACATGCACCCCCGCCCTGGGGGACTGAGGACAAAGCCCCGCTCACTGAGCTGCCCCCTTTCATATATATACATGAGCAAATCACGTTCAAATCCAGACAGCATGTCCCGTTTGGGATGCTCACCCCAGCGCAACTGCAGCTCCCTGGCTTTCGGCTTCCCAGCCACCCTGGGAGGGAGGCAAGGTCCAGGAGCTACAGGCAGAGTCTCTACCCGCAGAGACTCGGATATCTGTGCCAGGAAAAACAAAAATAATAATCTCAGGGCTTTAGTGTTGAAACATACTGAAACAGGAAAGATAGGTATTATCTATCTAGCTCCATGACTGTAAGAAGGACGTCTACAAAGAAATATTTGGTTTATATATATATAAATAAACAACCACTGTTAACCCATTCAGCTCCAATAATTTCCAGTGACCCCTATCTGAAGGAAGTCAGAAGCTCACACATGAATGACGACTCATACAAAAAATATGAGCTCATGCCACAGGAATGCTGCATGTGGTGCATGCAGACGACTCACGGGACTCTGGCCTCCACTGCTGATGCAGGACACCCTGACCTGGTAGGTGCACCCAGGTTTCAGACCCTCACACACGTGTTCCAGGGCTGATCCACTGTACACTGTCTTCCAAGACGCTTCTGAAGCACAAATCAGTCAAACAGAGAATTACAAGCAGAGTCGTCTACAGAAGGCTTCTCAGCCTGTTCCTTGAGGACCCCTAGACGGTCCACGTTTTTGCTCTCTCCCAGCTCCTTAGCAGTAATATGGACCATCTGGCAGGGAGCTGGAATGGTGCAAAAACATGGACCAGCTGGGGGCCCCGCGAGGATTGGGCTGGGACACACTAATATACTGTGCATCAGTCACAGCCCAGCTCTCCTGCTGTTTCTTCCACCCTCAGTTCCTCTTTTCTACCACTGCATTCAAGCAAGCACATGACACTCCGCTGTACTGGCTATTAGCTTTGGATTTATTCTTCAAAGATTTCAGAGGCTTATATTATGGCTACAAATCATTGCAGGCAGTTTGTATAAGTAGTGCAGAATGGTGACCGAGTTATAGTCAATAACTAGAACACTGTCAGGACACCAAGAAGAATGTTTCCGTGGAGAGCGCCATGAAAATTTTAATTAGGCCGCAGCTGAAGAATTGTATAGCGAGCACACGTGGAATACATGTTACTTAATAACTTTTTTAAACTTATTAGAGGCACACAAAGCACCAGGTGGAGAAATCAGGGACAGTCCCTGACCACAGTTATTCGTTTATATTGTATCAAATTCTTTTTCAATAACCATTTGTAGGTAAAAACATATTCCCATAGCATTTTGAAACGTAGCACAATTACCATTAAGCTTACCTTCTAATAACAGGCAGCTGGTGAAAATTATATTAAAAACAGGCCAACTAAGTTTCCAAAATTAAATTAAGATCTACTTTTATGCAGTTTTTTTTTTTTTTATTATATCAAAGCTAGTACTCAGCTATCGTGCATTGTGATTGCATCGTTACGCACACTGCTATCATATTTGTATTCATTACATCACTTCGAACAGAAAATAAATAGAAGACATGTAAATAAGAACGTACCGCTTGCGTCTTCCGAAATCTCCACACTGTATTTTGTAATTTCTGAACCGCCATCATCTTTTGGGGCCTCTGGAACAAGATCATGTTTGATGTTGCAGGAGTAGGACAAACAAAGCTAATTATGAATTTTATATGGCTGGGGAATTTTACGGCAGCAAACTGTACTTAGGAAATTAATTCCCCCAATTCAGTTCAATACATAGTTCAGCATCAATCATTTTACCAAAGTTATACTACAATTGTTTTGCTTCTTCCAGATATTTTTCTCGGTACTTATATTAATCGTTAAACTGACCGCTCACGTTTTGTATCATCAATCAAGAACCATTCGTTACTTATGGAACCGGACACTTGACATTTAATGCAGAGGGGGCGACCCCCCTTTCATTGTGTGCTGTGATAAGTACCAGACATGCATATCATACACTGGCCAGCCCATCCCAGAAGAATGGGGGTTTCTCTTACTGAAGATCACACAGGTGTATCACTATTATACATGTTTATTATTAAGAAACAATCCCCCCAAGAAGATCTCACCCCAGGCCAATCGGAAGCTATGGGAGTTCGGCCTTCCCTTCAGCGCAGGCAGGCCGGGGCGAGCAGGCCTGTCCGCGCACGTAGTAAATTCGGCCACCTGACTAGGAACGCTCTTTCCTTCCGTGTTGTAGGCAATTACCTGGAAAGGACATTAAAGGGAACGTCATCCACATGATCTAAGAGGGAGATACAGACACAGACAGCGTATAAACCAGTGTCCATGGGGACCCTGCCAGACAGTCCATGTTTTTGGGAGGGTGCAAAAAGATGAAGCACCTGGCAGGAAGCTAGGAGGGAGCAAAAACATGGACTGTCTGGGGGGGCCCCCGAGAGTCGGGCTGAGGGATATTTTTGCACGCAATCCAGCAAAGCGTCAGAACCTGTTCACGAACGTCACTTATTACGCTCTCCCATTACCCGTGTAATTACAGCACCTTGACGAAGATCCCGTCCTCTGCATTTTCCAAAGCCGAGCCACACTCCAGTAACAAAAGCCTGAGGAAGGGCAAAAGGCAGCACAGAAGCACAAGCACGCTCCTTACCCGGAACTTGTACTTTGTACTGCGACAAAGGTTCTTAATCGTATAGGAAACTTCTTCACCGTCATATTTCGGCTTGAAGCCATAACCCTACATACATTGGAAAAAAATAAAAACAAGAGACACTAAGGAACACAGACAGCTTCAGCGAAGACGGTACAAATTACTCTTCTGTCCTGTTTAATTTACTCTGGTATCCTGAATGACTCGTAAGTCAGTACACACAGTTCTATGAAAAGATATTACATGTACATCATAAATTGTGTGTAGGCAGTCTTGGCAAATTACTTTGTAATGGGATTAGAATACATTAAAAAAAACTGCATGTCATCTATCCATCCATCCATCCATTTTCTGTAACCGCTTCTCCTATTCAGGATCGTGGGTGGTCCGGAGCCTATGCTGGAGGCAACGGGTGCAAAGCAGTGAATAATCCTGGATGGGGCGCCAAACCCATCACAGGGCACATTCACACACCATTTGCTCACACATTCACACCTACGGGCAATTTGACAGCTCCAACGAACCTGTGTGTTTTTGGACTTTCAGGGGGGGAAACGTCACTAGGAGAACATGCAAACATGCAAACTCGAACCCAGGTCCCAGAGGTGTGAGGCAACAGTGCTAACCACTGTGCCACTCCAAAAGTCATATAAATACATTTTACTTAGTTAAAGGAAATGGAAAAAGCTTATTATACGAAAAAGTATGGGCTATTTCTTCAAGATGGCTTGGAGACTTTGCAGAAGCTAGGTGGCCGGTCGCTGAGCACGCAGACACTCACTGAGCCATCCTCCTCCATCTCCAGGGTGTACAGGATGTCGTCATCCTTGGGCGAAGAGGCCGGCCGCTGCCACTGCAGGGTCAGCCAGGTGACTCCTGCCTTGAGGAGCGCCGGCCGAGGCGGGGAGGCGGGCACGCTGCATGAGGTGAACAGGCTGATTGGCTCGCTGAAGGCGCTGTGGGGGAGAAACCCATGGGGGTCAGCGGCAAAGGACGGCACGTGAAATGCAGACTAGCGAAATCACCACTGACGGCGTGCGTTAACATCTGAAGTTACAGAACGGAGTACGGAAGCTACCTTGTCCCCAGGTCATTCTTGGCAGCCAGGCGGAACGTATATTTGGATGCTGGTAAAAGCTTGGCCACACGATGCTGCTTCTGGGGTCCATAGTAGCATTGCTCAAACTCGCCATTTCCCTTGCCCTGTACGATACCAACTGTTATTTTGATTTAACGATTTGCAAATGTGCCGAGCCTTATAAGGTGAAATTCTGTTAAAATGTCACGATCGGCCATTTTTTTTTTTTTTTATAAGAATGCAACAAGCTTCTGAAACTCCTTCAGATAATCATCTTTGTTCGTTAATGCAATATCTAGGGTACCATATATTCGACAAGTTATCCGGCTAAGTAAATAATCCACCTTGTTTTTGATACAAGCCCAAGGACTATATTTTTAATCAATGTAATAGCTAGCCAATAAATATAAAATTTTGCAATAAAAATGGAAAGATATATTTTTTCCTTTCTTCATGGCTTGACCATTAGCTTGTCTGAAGAAAACCAACAAAAATACTGTTTATATGCATTATAAGTAAAGTACAAACGGAAGCCTGGACAGATGTTTTTGCCATTAGCAGGTTTACTTGATATGATACCACATTTATCACAAACTGTAACTGAAACTAAGTACACATATGTATATAAAGGGCAGCCACTGGACCCGTGAAACTAGTCATCTTCCAAAAAAAACTATACATACTTAAATCCTATAAATACTGACGTACCTCATCCCACTGCAGAATGTAATTCTGTATTTTAGATCCATTATCACAAGGAGCCTGCAAATAAAAACAAATAAACAAACGGAAAAAAACGAGATATTACATTATTCTACAACCTGAAAGAAAGTCGTGGAGCTTACCTTCCACTGAAGCAGTATGGTGTTTTTGTTGCCGCTGGACTTTCTGGGGGCAGCGGGGGTGTCCGGCTCACAGCTGAGGGTGGTGAAGCTCACAGCCTCAGAGGAATGCCCCTGTAAATGGTCACAAAGTGCCCCCACCCTGAAAGGCGACAGGCACATAACACACATTATCCCCGACATACGCACAGCATGGCCTTCCACTCTCCACAGCTGACTGTTGTTTTATTCACTCATACGAAACATATTTATCCAAAAATGATCCAGCAATACCCCCCAGTAACCTCAGGAAACACTGTACTGCTTCTGGACTCTGGAAATTTCAATAGTACTAAAGCATAAGAGAATATTAATTCATAAAAAAAAAAACCTGTAAGACGGTTTTCAGCGAAGGGGCGGCATGGTGGTGCAGTGGTTAGCACTGTCGCCTCACACCTCTGGGACCCGGGTTCGAGTCTCTGCCTGGGT
>JAODJX010000040.1:6585585-6611917 GCA_026776945.1 Isichthys henryi | reverse complement strand
TGTGCATTAGCCTATACCCCATGTTCTAGGTGTGCATTAGCCTATACCCCATGTTCTAGGTGTGCATTAGCCTATACCCCATGTTCTAGGTGTGCATTAGCCTATACTATCTACATATTATGTAAGTATACTCTATGATGTTCACACAATGATAAAAATCGTCTAACAACGCATTTCTTGGAAGATATCCCCATCTTTCAGTGATATGCGACTATAAAATTGAGAAGAAAAAAAAAACAAACAAAATAAATCAAAACCATAACAACACCAGAGGTGCCATCACTGCCTCCATTTACTCACCTTGCTCACAGAACTGCAGCGCATGATACTGAGGGATGAACTGGGATGCCATGTCTCCAGCTCCGCCCACCACGGCAGGGTAAATGGCAAGGGGTTGGGGAAGCATGGCGGGGTGAGGTATGAAGGTGGAGATGTGGCTGTGGGGCGGGGCTGGGCCCGCAGAGGGGGGGTGCAGCGGGGAGTGGCTTCCTGGATGAAATTCCCGCTGAGGTAAGACCAGAACACGTCGCACTCCATTCTCCTCGATGACCTTTACGGTACAAAGAAATGAAGGGTGAGAGAATTACGAGCTTCCTCATGCTCTACTACAAAGTTGGGAATTTCAGGAATGACATACAGCTTGATTTATCCATGTCATATGATTCCTGGGTGAATCACATGTCAACAATTATAGAATAAGAAAATAAATACCACTGATTATACTGTTTTTTTTTACTTGCCTCTTCTATTGT
Source organism: Isichthys henryi (assembly GCA_026776945.1). NCBI lineage: Eukaryota > Metazoa > Chordata > Actinopteri > Osteoglossiformes > Mormyridae > Isichthys > Isichthys henryi. Next base: position 6,611,165 of record JAODJX010000040.1, on the reverse strand, counting down.
GCTACCATTACAGAGATATTCTCATTTGAGAACTGGCTGATCTAACCTGTTGAAAATAACTACAGATGTCAGAAGGTACACAAAAGTGGGAATTTCACCTGCGAAATGTATCCAGGAGGCACATAGATTGGAGGCACTGACCCATTTGGGGACATCATGGGAACCTGAGCTGGCCCTTAAAGGAAGAAAGAACATTAATACCACAAAACTGAGGGAACCTGAGCTGGCCCTTAAAGGAAGAAAGAACATTAATACCACAAAACTGAGGGAACCTGAGCTGGCCCTTTAAGGAGGAAAAAGTTTTGTGGTATTAATGTTCTGAGTACCTACAAATTTTTTTTTGTGACATACTTAAAACTATGACAATCTTCCTCTATGGCAACAACTACACTGTTTTCAATTTGGAATCTTGCAGTGTATTTTTGTAAATGAAAGCAAGGTGTGAGGAACTGAGCCTCGTTTCCAGGCCTTCCAAGCTGACCGATATCGTACATTTAGGAGGAGAACAAGAGTGGGACTGAATGATCTTTTCAGTCAGATAATGGAAGAAGTTGTACTGTGGAAAATGTATTCACATATTTATTCAGAATTTGTAAGACAACAGCAAGATATTTGCAGACACACAGATCAGAGGATAAAACAGATTAGAATGAGGCACTGAGTGTCAGACTGACAGAGAAGCCAGAAAATCCTGCAGGGCCGTGAGCATGTGGTTCTGTGCGGCTATTTTTTCGCTGATTTAAAAGTGAACACAGGTCACGGTGGTAGCATTTCACTGATCTTTTAGTGTCTGAGCATTTATTTTTAATTAAGTGCACTACTGATTGAGAAAAATCCTGTAACAATTTGATTATTTCCTATTTGATATGTGTAGGTGGGGTAAGAAAGAACGAACTTCAGATCCTTTTAAGAGTTTTTTTTTTTTTTTTAAAAAAAAAGGATACTAGTTGTGATTTATTATTACTATGCATGTTATTTTTATTATTATAAAACATTAAACATTAAATTTAGCTTTCACAAAAGGTCTTCATTTATCATAGGCTCTTAAGTCACCTATTTTAATCTTCGCAAGAGCTAAATGTGACATATGTACATTAAATTTAGAACGTGTGCTACTTTGAAAGGTCTCTAATCACTGTAACCAAACATTACTTAGACAACATATACAAACAGCCATATTGACACATTCATTACCTTAAAATGTGCAAATATACCATTCATTCATAAATGTGAACGTTTCACACTCTTAAAATCGTGCTTTAAATACAACAGGGGAAGGATGAAAAGGGCTTATTTATACACTCTGCAATGCAGTTTGGACAAAACACATTTGTTCTTACAAGTCAGTTACTGTTAATGTCAAACATCAGTCACACACCTCACATGCAAGGACAATCAAAAATGTATTCTTTATTCAAAGCATTTTCATTTGTTTTAAATTCACGGCTTTACGACTAAAGATACAAAAAAAAAAAACTTCAGAGTTCCTTACAGATCTAGTGACCACACTATTTCAAAGTTATCGTCTTAAAATACATTTGTGTATATTTAGCAAAAACAGGGCCATTCCCTTCCAAGTCAGCCTTTATAACCTGCATTTTAGGTCGATGTGACACTTGGAACCTATTTGAGGCCATTCTCTCAGTTTTTCCTGTAACAGCAAACCCCAAATCCAAGCGGGAAAGTTCAAATATTTGAATTCCGAGCACAAGTGCGAAAGGCTTCTGTGGCTGTGACACTGAATAACAAATCCGCCGCGTCTGTACGTCCCCACGCCATCACCAAACTCTGTAACTAATGTCCAAACAAGCCTGGCTAGCAGAATGTCCCGATTGTGCCGTCAGGCAATAGTCTCGTGGCATTTCCATGCTGTGGGGGCACAGCAAGTGAGCCATTGGTTTGACTTTGTGTGAACGATGAAGTGTCACACTGATCATTATTGCTTTGTAGCAGCAGATCTATAGTAACGAGAGAATCATCCATCCAGCCAGGTTCATATAAACCATGGAAGTTTCTGGCATTTAAATAAATAAATAAAATAAAATAAAATAAATAATACTCATCTTTAAAATAACACAATGCATCTGGAATGACATTTCTAACATGCAATGCAAATTGGCAAGATGTGCATCTCCTACGAATAAAGAATACTAATTTAGACAATGGTGCGTGCTAAGTGTCTTGGACTGTTTTGTTCGGCTATAGTACAGCACAATAAGAGCTACTGTATTCCTCAGGGAATTTAAACAATGGAAATGCTTTGAACCATTTTTTACAGCATGCTGTCAAACATTTAAAGAAATCCAGGAGTCCTAATCTCTGGTACAGGCTTCATTTAGATGTTGCAGTTTTCGCCTTCACAACAGCTTCGTTAAAAGCTACTGCTGCCGCACGCCAAATGCAAGAACAGCCATTTGTAAATGTGAACATTTATCAACGCTAAACCGGCTTCCAATCTGAATTTTTCATTTCAAAGTTTTCCCCACCCAACTACAACATTTTTTTTCTAAAGATACGAATACATTTGACTCTCTCATGCGAAACTGTTTTGCAAATTGTCGCTGTATGTTTGGCCACATACAAAATTTCCAAAGATTAAAAACAAAACAAAAAAACAACCAACCACTGGATATTTGCCTTTCTGTTTGATGGTTATTTGTCACACATCACAGGTGTGCCTGTTTAACGGGAGGAGGCAACATCGTGAGCAAATCATTTGAATGTGCTTAACATCGATTTAAGTCATACAAGCTTCTGCCTACTGCACACAGCTGCAAACAAAAATTTAAATAATTAACTATCTGAGCGCCACTGGCTGCTGGAGACCAAAGCTGTTTTTGCCCACCTCTGACTTCACACTCACTCACAGCTGCATGGCAGATTCAGGGAAGCAGTGGATACAACTCAGCATTCAGTCCTTGATGTACAATTACCCATTCCACCACTATGCTTTTGATACAATTTATTACGCTATAATTCATTAAAAGATAAAAAGTCCCTTACAGACCTAAGGGGAGAAACAGTAAGTACCAGTGAAAACAGTGGTACTGCTGAAACCCTGGGACATACTAAAGCTTAGGGTTGCGTTTCATTTCTATTCCTTAATTGTGCTAAATGTGGACCAAAAAAAAAAAAAAAAAACATACAAACAAAAAAAATAAAAAATAACGCAATAAAAGTGAAACGTAATGCATATGCTAGGGGGTCCTCAAAGTCCAGACCACCAGTTCAGATGCGGACGGAACCGCAAGTAATGCACATTTATGATAAAATTTCCTTGCATCTTTGACTAGTCTCAGCAAAGCAAACATAACCCAGAAACTGCTGGTCAGTATCTACTGACACTACATAGAGTTTCCTGACAAACTGCATCATGGACCCATCTCGCACAAGTGTGTGTGTGTGTGTCTATGCAAGAGGGGGAAGTGCTGTTGGACTCGATATTATCGTTTATTCCAATATTTTTAAAACTATAATATTGTGTTTTTTCCCCCTTTCATCCATCCCTAGTATGCAGATCAGGAATATGTGGAAAAATGGCTAAAAGGTGCTCTTTGATTCACAGATATAATGAACATATTGAACCATCCACATAAACATGGAAATGAACATTATGCCCAAGAAAAATGTCTAAAAATGTAACATTAATGGTTTTAATGAGCACTGTGTAAATTAAAACAGTGTGTGTATAAAGAATGAGAATCCTTTACTGTCAAAGAGGTCTTCATCAGCGTAAGCAGGACACAGCTGGTCTTACCTGTGATACACTGGAACTGACCGTCATCTCTGCGAATGGTGAAGGCCTCGCCCGCATTCACCTGCACCAGAATCACCTGCAGAGACACGGCAGAGGCAAGCAGACACCAGTAAGTGGGCAGGAGTAACGTACGACCTCATGCTGCCTGGAAGCCGTGCTGAGCGCTACAAGAGGGAGGCAACAGTGTGAGCTTTTAACGGTGCGATAACCGTCTCGCACTTTCAAGGTAACAATGTATACAGCATTTCACTATTATTATTATTATTGGTTGAACAAAGGCTCAGCTATTATAGCTGAAACTTTAAATAATTTTCTAAATTGGAAGTATGTGTAAAAAGTGTCCATTTAAAAATAAATAAAATTAAATTAAAAAACTGTAAATCTCCAGTTTGAACAGAAGAAATTTGAAGGAATACTGGAGCAGAATCTTTTTTTGAAAAATAATGTCTCTTCGATAAAACATCAGTATCAAGCTAAATATACATTAAATCTAGTAAAACTTGTCAATGAAACAATTAGACTTAAATATATGGTTATAATCCATAAATAAATAACTATGGAGCTAAATATACATTCAAAATCCAGTAAAACACGTCTGTTATACTATCAAAATAATTGATTTTTAAATAATAGTTAATAAAAAAACACTTTAAAAAAAAAAAAAAAATTCATGAACACATTTTATTGATGTAAATGCTCCCTGAAATGTTTTCAATCCCACTGATTTGGATTGATTTAAATATGGCTGCAACAAATGCAAAATACGCCAAGCTTCATGTTTCAATTCAGATCAACAAAGAAAACGGATTCTTTTCAGTCAGTGTAATCATTAACACCCTGTTCTCGCTAAACAAAAAAAGCAATCACTGAAGTTTGCTGTTATTGTAGACGATACGTTTTGTCGTAAAATGGCAGGATGAATGGATTGGACAGTGCGGGAAAATATAATGCGGTGTAAGCATGCTTGAAAATGCAAGTGCAGACATGCGAGACACAAATCGGACTGGGGATAAGGATCAGGTAGTGACATTCTGGAAGAGATTTGGCATGACAGCGCCTTTAGCCGAATGTGACAGGCAGCTGATTAGGACACGCGAACACACAGGTGAGATTTGGTTGCATTTTTTTGTCTAACGCCAGTAACAATCAAATGTACGTCAGTCAACATAAGGACCACAGAGGTCTCAATGCCTGTAGGGCATCATTGGGCTGAGGGGAAAAAACAAACAAACCCATCATAGAGACAGCAGAAACATGAGGATTGGCCACTGGAAAGCACTGGTGAGCTCAGCAACACCTAAAGGCCTGGTCAACCACAGATGACTACGGTGCATGATCACAGAATTCTTTCCTTGATGAAGCAAATCCCTTTACAACTTCTAGCCAAGTCAAGAACACTCTCCAGGAGGTAGGTGTATCCGTGTCAAAGTCTATAATCAAGATTTCATTAAAGTAAATACAGGGAGTTTGTAAGCCTCAAGAAAAAGGCCAGATCAGACTTCTAAAAAAGCCAGTTATGGGACAATATTCTTTGGACGGCTGAAACTAATATCAACCTGTACTACAGAGTATTATAGAAGGGAAAGAAAGGCTTGTGATGCCACAATCTGTGGGACACGGGGTAGGGAGTATTATGGCACGGCTGCCAGTGGAACTGGGTCACTGCTGATTATTGACAGTGTGACTGCTGACAGAAGCAGCGGGGTGAATGGTGGAGTGTATAAAGGCGTCTGGGCTGCTCAAATTCAGCCAAATGCGGCTAAACTGACAGGACATCGCTTCTCGGTGGAGATGGACGATGACCCAAAACATACTGAGAAAGTAACCCAAGAGCTTTTCCAGGCAAAGACGTGGAATATTCTTCAAAGACAGAGGCCGTGACCTGACCGCAATCCAGAGGAAGAAGCGTCTTGCTTGCTGAAGACAAAGGCGAAGGAGGAAAGACCAACGAACAGGCAGCAACTGAAAACAGCTGCAGAGAAGCCCGGCAACGCGTCACTAGGGAGGAGACCTGGCACTTGGGGATGGGCACGGGCTTGAGACTGCAGGCTGTCAATGACGGCTTTGGATTTTCAACTAAGTATTACAAACAATCACTATATTTATGGTTATATTAGTATATCCAAGTTCTTTAGAGCTCCTGAAATTGGAGGGACTATGTATAAAAATGGCTGCAATTCCTGAACGGCTAATTTTTATGAAAGATCTGCTTCAATGTTTCTTTTCAATTTTTTTTGTCACAGTATACAGAAGCAAAATGACAAAACTTGTGGCGCTGTCCATGGACCCAACTGCATATTCTTATATCTGCACTGTGTGTGTTTTTCTCTGATCCAGTGCTGCTTGTCTTTTGTCCCAAATTCACCATTCGATATTTGACGTTGCTATGGGTTACACCTTAACATCCTCTTGAAGATTAATAAAACCTATCTGACTGCACCAGTGACTCGAGTAACTTAGCTACAAAGACCCAGACAACTGTGAAGCTGGTTTATTAGAATCTGAGACTGCTACAGCAATAACACTGAATATAAATGCATTGCGTTTGATATGCGCACTGCAATGACCACCTCTGTGTTCAGACTTGAGCCTGACGGAAAACCTGATGTTAATAAATTAGAGAAACTGCAGCTTATCTCTGCTGCCATTATTTTATTTGCTAGGTAGCAAAAATAGTACAATATAAAACTTCTTTAATAATAACAGGGTGTTCCATTCCAGAGCTTGAGCAGAAAGCCTGAGAGGCAGCCACTCGGACAGGGTACCTGCTGTGGTCCGTCACCATTGACCATCCCAGCTGGAGGTGGGGGCCCAAGTAGAGGGTAGTCAGACGCGGGCAGTCGGCCAGGCTCCAGAGGGGGCGTGTGGTCCGCCATGGCTCCCTCATTCATACGGACATGCGGGCACTCCGGACTCCTGCAAGAGTGTTGACACCACCGTCACCACATGCTCTTTCCCTTTTCTATCACTTTGACCAAAGCTCTACTGAACCTCCAAACCACCACTTGAAAAAAAATAATAAATTTCAGCTCCCCAACCCTCTCTCACTTTCCCCATGGGTTTTTCCAAGATTAAAATTTCATTACGATCAGCACAAACAATCGAATGAGAATGAGGGAACGGATGAATGGCGACGCATCAAATTGCCGCGACTCCTGTGCGCTAACTTATGAATAAGGAGGCTCGGCGGATCGGAAGCTTCCAGGTGAGATCTGAATAGAGCACAGAGGAAATTCACTGTGGATGGTGGGAGAAGAGAGATTTATTAGATGCATGGAACATTTTCATCATTCAAGAACTATGAATAAAACGCTGAACTATTAATAAGCTAATGAAAGACTCGAGCTGAATTACTCAGCTAAAACGACATTGTGACCCAGCCGTGCTTCCAGACTTGCGTCCAGATTAAACGCTAAAAATAAAAATTCCCACCTTACATTCTGTCCTCTGGGATACACTGACATACAAATTAAGTGTCCCTAATGAGTAATATGAAGCAAGAATCAGAAAGTGCATAGAAGCAGAGTCAGATGTCCACCATTATGGCCAACAGAATCTATCAAATTTGTTCAGTCACTGTATTAAACCGCATGACTTGTGTATATCCTGATAAAATTTAATTATAAATATATAAAAAAAGTGAATACAACATGGTCTTAGAGTGACACCTGCTGACATTAAATGAAACTGCACTTTTTAATGTATATAGCACTGGATTTACGAGAAGAAAATATGTTACAGGCTACTGTTGGCTGGGACATTAATGCAAAAAAAATTCCATAACTCCCTGGAGTTAAACCATAAAGCTTATCTCCTTAGTAAAAGTTCCATAAGTAGACCTAATGAACTGATATTCTATTAACATTTTTCAAACCATTGTTTTGTGGTAAACAGATTATACACACTTTTTGCTCCCTCAAGCTCAGACAAATGTACATATACAAAGGGTCAGAGAGAGAAAACAATTATAAAACTCAAACCACGTCGTCTCTCACATGCAATTTCCATATTACATACAGGTCATCCATGGATTATCATCAAAAACCGATCTACCGTCCAGCGGGGCGACGACACCAGATATCTGCCAGCAGTATGGATTGTGTCTTTTGGGAGATTTTTCCTTTTATCTTTTAACTGGACAATACTGCTACTTAATGTTGATAAAAATTCCAGCTACCCAGCACAGAAAAATCACCCTTCATTTAATTTAAAATTGTCAACTATTTTTATGTACATTTTTAAAAATGTCAGAAAAATGTCTTTCAATTCAAAAGGCCCATAACTGGGTCTATGTTGTTACCCAGAGCCCTTGGCCTGAATCACTGCTTATGGGAGGGGCTGAAACCTTTACAATTTGAACAACAGTCCATTTGCTGCAGTTTCAAAGTCTACTGAATGCTTGAAGAACTTAAACCAGTTACACGGCCCCAGGAGCTGACACATAATCTTTAATGTTTTATTTAACGAAAAAAGCAAAGATCAAAACAGATAATAACTATTCAGCTGTTTGGAACTATTCTAGAACTTGGTCAAGGCTTAGTAAAGCCCAGCCGCTTCTGATAATCGATGCACATGACAGAGACAAACAGGACAAGACAAATTATCCACTGAATATTTCACAAATTTGATCCAACGACATTCTGGTAAAAGCAAGGTCTGTGATGCAACAAGGATGTGCACTCTTGCAAAGTCGTTCTTTGTCTACATGCGCACTGGTTTTCCGAGCACACCTATCCAAAACCTTTTCCATCTTGGCTTGCATTCTTGCTTCCTAGATGACTTTCCATTACATCTGAAAAGCTATGGGAGTTTAATAATAACCCGATCGTTATCGGGCACAGACAACCAAGTTAGTCCAAACAGCTTAAATAAAAGTTACTTATTAACTAAAGCCCCAGCAGAACTCCAGCACAGGGACAACTGACACGACCGGTGTAAGAATAAATGTTATTAGTATGGAAAGAATCAAATAAAGTGAACATATATGAAACGCATTAACAATTTGGACAAATCATTAAGATAAACCATTCCTTTATTAAACATAGCACAGAAGACTTCTAAAAATATGTAATGCGTTATAAGTACGATTTAAGTTTCCTTATTGTTTCAGTAGCGTACCCAATATTTAATAAGAATATTTTACAGTTGATTCATTGGTATTTGTATAATTAGTTTAATATGGAGAACATCGGACATCTATTCTTATCAGATTTCAGCACGGTATTTAAAACAGGCCGGTAACAGAAGAAAACATCTGAGAACATAAAATACTTTCAATATCAGAAAGTAAACAGTAACGTTCAGCTGGAAAATAAGCAGAGGTTCAAAGGCAACTCCGAGGACGCAGTCAGACACACTGCTTTAGAGTCTGGCACGCATTTCTAAAAGCACATAAATGAAACCCAGCTGAACTTTCGGAAGGACCAAAAGAAAAAAAAAAGCCTATGTAGAGGAAAGTACATTTGAAAAGTACATTTAACAAGGTACAGATTCTAAAGTTCACCAAATAAGGTGCCACCGTTCAAAATCCGGATTCTAGAGATGACGTTCACTTTTTAACTTCAGGTTGACACATGCTGTTAAATCTGTGTGGTAATGCTGCCACAAAATGTCAGTGACAACAAAAAATTATATTTAATTAATGTGTTGGATTACGCAATAGAGAAGTAAAAATACTTTAAAAAGCTAACTGTATAGGATGATACAGTGAGGACCAAGCATTCTCCTTTGTCCAAACTAATAACGGTTTTTAATTAAATGACACAAATATCAAAAACTCTTCTTGAAAACACTAAGTTTGAACGGTACACGTCACGCGGCTCTCCTGACGCGCGCGTGAGAACTGCGACTTAGTGACGTAACAACCTTTTACCTTTTTTGTTTTTACTTTCGGCACCAGAAGGGTAACATATGGTAGCGCGAAAGCTACCAGCATTTATTATAAATGTACTCTGTTCAGTGCATCAAGGCAGGCGATCTGAATTTAATTATTCGACCAACCTTGATGTTATAGTTTCTAAATAATGATACATTAAACGTAAATTAAAAATAGTCATAATCCCCAGTGTTAACTAGCAACGTGGACGAAACAGAGCTTGATTAGTAAACAATGTACAGCATTTCATTTTAAAAGTAATCCATTTATGCAAATACATGTAGAATTAGAGAAGTGCGCTAACTGATTAAGGTCGGCCTTTACTGTAACCATAAAGATGAAAAATGCCCCATTTCACATGCTGAACACTTCTTGATTTATTTCCAGCTAAATTAATGTATTCGACCATTAATTGCGCAAAGCCACTTCACAGAAATGGGGATTTCAGACAGGACAAAAAAAAATTGATGCATTTTTCAGTTATGGTACAAGAAGGTACAAAAGCTGGAGGAGATTAAAGAGCAGTCTAGCCTTTCAGCAAAGACTATCCTCGCCTCTAACTGCAATCTAGTAATAAGATTAGACAGCCATAGGTCCCCGTACTCACCCAGACTGCTGCTGGTATCGCGGAAAGTGAGTCAAAGACTCGCTATGTTAAATGCCACAGAAGCAAACCTAAAGTCGTAATAAGATTTTTTTTCTTTTAGCATTGAACACGCTTCCGTAAATCAGCCCGACTCCGTCTGGATGGATGGATAAATAGGTATACTTCCTAGATCACAGCCCCTCCGAACGATAGCTAAATAGGAATGCTGGCTGCCCGGGTCCCACCAGTAACGCCGAGTCCGCTGCAGCCCGGATTTATAGCTGCGTTTCCGCAGACAGTGCAGCACGCAATAGAAACGACATGGGCGACTTAATAATGGTTTTCCATTAAAACCCAGCTCTGCATTCGTAATTACTAGACTGCTTAACACTCTACAAACCCGCCATCTTCTGTCAAAGAATGTACACAAACCGTGGGGCGCAGGCGCCGTGACTGAGGCTATTCCGTCTGTTTAACGCACCGCCGATATTTACGTACGTAAAGGAACGTAGCGCACTTTAAACCCAGCTTGAAATGGCTTCCTAGCCTTTAAATACGGCACTACCTCTCCTTGCAAACCATTACATTCCACCTCTATATACCGCAGAATCACTCAGATGTGTGTGTCCAGCATCCAGAAGAGAGCGTTTAAGTAACTTTCCAATCTGAAGTTGTTAAAGGGAGCTTCCTAGGGAGTGACCGAAGGGTACTTTCATCACTGTCCAGGAAGTGTTGCAAGTACACGTTCCCAACAGTCATTGGAGAGCCCTGATAACTGAAATAAATAATTATACTAGCTGCCAGATCGGTGGAAAACAAGATATTGGTGCTTTTCATAAACAGAAGTAATCAGACCTGTAAATGTTTTATACATCACCCCTAAATAATAGTTATATATACTGTAGGTATATATGTCTTTAATTTTCTGGAAATATAAATGGGTGGGTAGAATTATTTTATCAAAATTTTATTGGGAAATACATTCAGTGGTCAGTTTATTAGGTACAGCTGCTTACGAACACAAAAAGCCTGCTTGTCCAAACAGCAAATTTTGGGGCTGCAACTGAATATACAGTGCCTGGGTGCTTTATCATAAACACCTGTACACCTGGCGAATATATGAATATATAATCAGCCAATCGTGTGGCAGCAATTTAAAGTATAAAAGCATACAGCGAGGGGTTAAGTGCTGTAGTTAAGGCTTAGATCTGTGGCCTGTACTATGACGTGGGGTTACTGGCTTATTGGGGGTAACTTGGCGGATTTAAGGTACCACAGTTTAAATGGGCTTCATATGCATTCACTTACATTTTGCCCAGACTACCTTAAATTCGACAAGTTAAAGTAACCCCACTTTGTAGTAAAGGCCAATCTCTTCCAGAAAGAAGAGATTGTGTGTATGTGGGTTTTCACTGCAGCTCCCTAATTAATTACTAATTAGAGAACTCATTGGCTGAGGAGTCCTCACACCTGGGTTTGAACAGCTGACCTAAAGGTTATTCCAAAAATCTGCACACACACACCGGCCCTTTGGCCACCCCTGACTTAACGCAAACATCATTAGAAGTCGGAAGGAAAAAAAAATGTCATTAAGTGACTTTAACTGTGACATGGTTATTGATGTCATATGGGGTGGAGTGAGTGTTTTGAAACTGCTGATCTCCTGGGATTTTCGCACTCAATGCTCTCTACAGTTTACATAGAACGGCATGGAAAAACAACTGGAAAAAAAGTGACAGTTCTGTTGGTGGAAATGCTTTGTTGATGAGAAGCAAATTGCCAAACTGGTTTGAGCTAACAGGAAGGCTACAGTAACTCAGATTCCCAGTGTGTACAGTGGCATGCACGGCATGGTGAACATTGAGGTGGACGGGCTCTGACCAGCGGTGGAGAAGGAAGTTAAAATCACGCTTCCTTCTCCGTGAAGCTTCAGTCTGACATACGTCATCTACAGCTTTGACCACAGATATCTATTTATGGCTGAATGATACCGAGAAAAAAATCACATTGTGGTGTTTTTGGGTTTCATGTTCAGTATTCATATCTACGCCTTTTGCTGTTTAATGTGTGTCTGTTATGATACAGATGAATTAAGAGCGAGTTCCTTATCTTTCAGTAGAAATCTGCTGAGGTCAATTTTCTGCTTATACATAATTATACATAAAACTAACAAAGCCTATTGCATGACTGCCCATTGTGATGTCATGATATTCATCCCACCCCCGCACACTCCCAACAGGGTAGAATCGGTCGCCCACAAAGTCAAACTCCTTCCGACGCCACTGGCTACAACAGCAGAAGATCGGGTCAGGGGTTCCACTTCTGCGCATCAAGAACAGGAAGCTGAGACTGCGGTGGGAACAGACTCACTGAAACCGGACATTGCCTGATCTGATGAATTTTGTCTTTCTGCTGCATCTTGCAGATAGCAGAGTCGTAATGTGGACTAAACAGCATGAATTCATGAACCTCTCCTGCCTTGTGCCAACAGCTCAGGCTGCTGGTGGTGTAATGATGTGAGAAATGAGCCCACACTGGGGTCTCCAGTACCAGCTGTGTTTCTTGAAAATGCCGCAGTCTGGGCATTGTTGCTGACCATGTCTATCCCTTTATGGCCATAATACTCATCTTTAAATGGCTGCCTCCAGCAGGATAATGCATCATGCCACAAATCATAGATCTCATACAGGATCTATGAACATCATGCTGAGTTAAGTGTACTTCACTGGCATCCCCAGTCACTAAATATGAATCTAACCAAGCATCTTTGGGATGCAGTGAAACAGGATATTTACACCCTGAATGTGCCGGCAATAGATCTGCAGCAATTACGTGGTACTATCATGTAAACAAGGAACAGAATCTCTAAGGCAGGGGTGTCAAACTCCAGTCCTGGGGAGGCCGCAGCCCTGCACATTTTTGGGTTTCCCCTCATTTAATACACCTGATTCAACTCCTTGTGCTAATTACCACACAGCTCCTGAGCTGAACAGGAAAAGAACTAAGCTACAAAGGGTTCTGGCCCCCCAGGACTGGAGTTTGACACCCCTGCTCTAAGGAATGTTTCCAGCACTTTGTTGAATCCAAGCTAAGTATTCGAACTGCAAAGACACCCAATGTTATGACCCCCAAAAGACATGACATCTAGGGAAACCATGAGGTCACAAAAATAAAAAGAAAGACACCACCATTCGTCTGTGCTTCTAGGTGGTGAAAGGGAAGAATAATCAGGTACACCCCTCTACTATTTACAAAATGTATGCATTACAAAGTAATTATTTACAAGGCAGGTACAATAGCAGCCAAACCCAAGTGGGGATCTTCACAGTCAGAGAGGCAGCACTAGTAATGAAACCTAATTCCAAACAATCCAATATGAGCACTAACTCTCCACAAATTGGCTCTCAATCTCTATTGCTTTGGCACCATTATGGAATCTTTGCTGCATTATCCTCCAATTGGGAAGATGCTACTGACTGTTTCTCATAAGCCTAATTCATGCATCACTTTTACCGTGTGCCGTTAAGGGTTAATTTCGTTATCAGCAGTGTAGCCCTGATTTTGGGTGTAGTGGACTTTTTGTGTGTCGGTGTGCGTCAACATGTGAAAGGAATTGATGATGCATTACGTGGTGTTTTAAGTAGGTAGCTGCTGATCTGGTGGAATGTCGTTGCTGTATGTATGTGCCAAACACGACCATATGTGTACATGGACAAATGTAGTATTAACACAACATGCTCAGCTGTATGCAGACAGCAACGGCACATGGCTTAAGAGCGACCAGCCAGCAGACCATACGGAACAACCCACCTGTAGCAGTTGAATAGAGAATGGAACAAGGAGAAATTTAGAGAAAAGGAAAAAACAATGCATGCAGTATATCTAGCGCTTAACACACCCACTTACAAGAACAACGTCATCAGCTCAACGAATGAGTCAGGGCATTCTGATGAGCAGGAGACCGCTTACGCTAAGACTCCCTCACTTCTTGTAATGGATGTCAGTGTTGTAGTGTTGGTGCATCAGGCATTAGATGCAATTCTGCATGTTAGAGATGACAACACAAGGCTTGCGGTTCATTCATATTGCTACAAGCAGAGTGTTGAAGCTTACACTACTATTGATTGGAGTGTTGGGATCCACATACAGTAGACGTCTCAGTGGTGCAATGCTAATAAAAGAGCTAAATATTCCTTTTCAGTAGCGAAATAGTTGAACTAGCGTTTGTCGAATTTCCTGCAGAAATAACCGATGGGGTCTTAAAAGGCCATAATTGAGAGGAGCAGCGACTTCTGGAACTCAGGGGTCCATACAAATGCATGTGAAGGACTTACATGCTAGTTTGAGAAGAGGCAACGGTCAAAAAGTTATTGAATAAACACCAATACTATAGTCAGGCATCCTTAGGAGGAGTCATCGCTGCTGTCTTGTGGTTGGCACAGGAAAAGCAATGATCCAAAGCCTCAACATTGGCTTCAACTGGCCGTACTTGAGCTTGGTCAACAACTTTACCCATAAAGTTGAGTGTTGCATTTCCAAACTCACACTCAACGAAGTGTCAATGAAGCATCATGTAAACCACTGAATACCAGGTGGAATGCTTCCATATGTGATGGCCAGCTGAACATATAAGCAACCAAATCATGAAGATAAACCTGGAAGTTTGGCATAACCTATAAGACAATGGATATCAACCTGTTGAACACTGCAGGAGCATTGCATATTCCAAAAGCGATCACTGTATTCTGAAGAAAATGGTCAGGTGTCACAAACTCAGAGATCCCAGTGCCACACAGAGTTAATCGGACTTGCCAAGCGATTTTGAATGTGGTGTGATTGCTGATGCCAGACGTGGCGGTTCCAGAATCTCAGAAACAGACACTTTCTGGAATTTTCATACTCTACTGTCTGTTTACATAAAATAATGCAATAAAAAAACATCCAGTCCATAGTACTTTTATTGCCAAAACACATCATCGGTGAGGCAGGTCAGAGGAGAATGGTCAAACGTCTCTCCAGGTCTTCCCAAATTACCAGGAGTATTACCTACGTTCCACTTGAGGGTTTTGAAAGTCACACTCTGGTGTGAGTGGAAATCCACTAACATCATTAGGCTGTTTTGTGGGATGAGAGAATTACTCTTGTCCACTTGCAAAGGAGGATCCAATCCAGGGTTGTCCAGTTCTGGTCCTGAAGGGCCAAAGTCCAACACAGTTTGTAGATTTCCCTGCTCAAACACACATGCCAAGCCTAATAATTATCTGATTAAGATGTGTCTGAGCCGGGAGAAACTGCACACCGTGTTGGATTCTTTCCCTCCAGGACCGAAACTGAGCAGTCCTGATCTAGGCCATCCTTCAGAATAAATGTTCTTTTGTGTGAGTAGACAGGGTCACACCAAAACTTTCAAGTGACCAATGGAGATTTATTTCTTAAAAACATGTGATTTATCAAAAAGATATCTTGCACATGACTGGATGGGTATGTATTTAAACAGGTTTATACCTAATTGAATGTGGTTGCCAGCTCCCAGTAATCTTGCTTCTGGAATAATCTGGCCCCCATAAGCAAATTTCATCTAGGAATGATACACAATACAAAAAGCCCAGATTAGCACTTGATTCTGCCTTATTTTCACTTTGTGATGAAGTAAAAAAATAATATATGCCCGCCAGTTTATTACTGTGTTCCTGTTCTTAGAAACAGGGGCCTGTTTAGTGTTCTAAAACTTTTAAAAACATTTATATTCAGACTACATTTTGTTCATTCAAGTGTTAAGTTTCATTTTGGAATGGAAAACTTTAACGCCCATGTCATGCTATTTCTGTAATAAAAGTGTCAGTAACAAAAAAAGGATGCAAATGAACATTTGTACCCACATATGCACAGCGTAGCACACACAATATGTTTTATGAGTCATAACTTACATTTTTTATAAGAAAAAGTACAGCAATAAAATCTAAAAATAAATCAGACTGCACTAACCAGAAGTAAATATACTTGTTAACGAGGTGCATAGAACATTTATGGACAAGCAAAGGAAAGTCATTGAGTAAACAGTATGTTAAGGAAAAGGAAGGTTATTGAGCAAAGTTTTTCATTTCAAGTAACGGCTAACCAATGCAACAGCCAGTCAACATGAATATGTGTCTGTGGTAGCACAGGGCACAATGAAGGTGTACACCCAGGGAAAAATATATACCAAATACAGTATATACCATGGGAAAAATACCAGTCCATCACAGGGTATATTCCAGTACACACATTATTTATTAGGGTACAAAGAAGGCGTACACCCTGGCAAAAATATATACCAAATACAGTATATACCATGGGAAAAATACCAGTCCATCACAGGGTATATTCCAGTACACACATTATTTATTAGGGCACAAAGAAGGCGTGCACCCAGGGAAAAATATATACCAAATATATACTATGGAAAAAATACCAGTCCATCACAAGGTATATACCAGTACACACATTATTTATTACGGCACAAAGAAGGTGTACACCCAAGGAAAAATATATAGCAAATATATACTATGGAAAAAATACCAGTCCATCACAAGGTATATACCAGTACACACAGTATTTATTACGGCACAAAGAAGGTGTACACCCTAGGAAAAATATACTGCAAATATATACCAGCACATTTGTTGAACACAGTACTTGAAGCTTTATCTTTTGGACTGCAGCAGGAAATAGACACAGACGCGCGTGCGTGCGCATGCGTACACTGTGTCCATGTATTCCTATCTTTGTGGGGACTCTCCATTCATTTCTATGGGAAGAACCCTAATCCTAACAATGGCGACCTAAACCCCTACCCAGCCCTAACCTTAACCATATAGTAAGTAACCAAACAAAATATGAGACTTTTGGCATTTTTTGTTTTCTGATTACATTCACAGAAAGTTGGCATGTGTCTTTGAACTTCAGACCAGAATGACATCTGGCTTTCCACTGAAGTATCAGATGAAAAGTACCTCCATGTTGATTGTATACACAGGAAGAGTGCAAAAACATCACAATATAAAATGTAATTGAAACTTAAATGTGAGTAATTATAATACACCAAGGCATGAAAAAATCCCCGAAATACCTTCCTGGGTGTGGCCTAAATTATTGTCTGGTAGGCTTACAGACTTCAGTCCAGGACCACAGCAATCATATATGAATAAAAACAGAATCTGTACAATTTTAGCTCAGGTCAGCTATGACAGAGAGAGAAGATGGAACCGCATTAGAAGCAAGAACATCCTGATGAGAGGATGCAGTACATTGTGTATAACTGCATAAAATTAATATCCATTAATTTCCTGTGTTGTTGGAAACCCAACAACACAGGGAGAACATGCCAACTTCACACACACAGAGCCATGGTGGAGATTCAAACCTTGCTCTCCAGAGGTATGAGGTAATAGTGCTAACCATCATGCCACCTTGAGCACCTAATGTATTTTAAAGAGTCGGGAACGAGGCCATGTACGTCGCTGTGTGGCAGGACCTGCCAGCTTAAAATAGAGTCAAGTTGGAATCCACAGATATGGAACTCGAAACGTAGGGCATAGTGACATTATACACTGCAGCTAACTGGCAAATACCTGGAAAGGAAGGTGAAAGATACAAGGAGATTCACTAAAGCACTAGAATCACATTCAGAAGTATGAGAACTGAATATAACTGCTTGGCCTCGATGCTAAATAGCAACATCAAACAGCATGTATCCCAGAATATCTAACAAAGATACATAAAACCACAAATTGTGAAAGGACAAAAATTATGACCTCCATGACATTCTCAGTTTACCTGTTGGGATGCAGGACGCAAGGATGTGTTAAGGCACATTACTGTCAAATCCTCACAAGGGGAGGTCTACTGGCAAGCCCACCTAGGGACCTACGCTGTGCAGGACTCGAGGCAGATCCAGAGTATAGGCAGAATATGCTGCATTTAAGTGTGAAGAGTAGACAGTACCGGACGGTCGGATCTTGTCGTCATCACCATGCATTATTACAAAGCTGTCCTCAGTCATGTTGATGGCGTCATATCATAAAAGTCTCACTATATTATCATTAAAGGTGTTTATATAGACATTTAATATGTCTCGTGAGTTACATTTCTAAAACTTGGTGTGGCTGTATTTTTTTTTAAGTACTGAAGTACTTGTTGATACTAAAACACTTACAATGCAATCTACCTAATGCTGGAGAAGTCGATTTTGATAACAGACACCTTGGTCATCTCAGGCGGCATCTCGGTACTGCCCCCTACTGGCCCCGCCCCCCACTCCGCCCATGAGTTTCACATGTATTGTCCAAATTCCCCTGACACCACATCTGTGTTTAGGAAAACGGGGTGGAAAACAAAAGATACATATATTTACTCAAGACAATGCACATGTACGTACATAAATCCATCTATTATTAGGGCAGTTATAATAGAAGGAAATAACATGCGCTGAAAGGTCTTTAATTGCAGATTCTGTGTTACTCATATTAAGTATGCAGTACTTTGAAATAATGCATGCCTTGTCTGATTTACTGCATTTGTGCTCATTTACTAAATATCATATCTTCTGCCAGATCGAACAATAACAAACTTTAACATACCTTTAAAATAAAATCTCATGAATGTGTGTCTTATGTTGAACACAAAATAAACAAATAAAAGAAGCACAATACAGGTAAATTACAATACACAAATAACTCTGACCAATATAAGTATTATGTAAAAAAATTCTGAAAACATAAAACAATTTAATAAAAAGAGAGAATAATATGAAAGTGATTGAACTGGACTGAATCACAAACAATGTGTAATTCAGTGCATGGCTCTGCAGTGCAGCAGGTGGGTGAAGGAAAAGTGGCCACTTTCCTCAGCATATATGTGGGATCTCCTTCAGGACAACTGGAAAAGCATCTCAGGAGGCCACCTCATGAAACTGGTGTAGAGGAGACAGTAGGGTCAGCCAATCCCTGGGGCAATTGGGATTAAGGGCCATGTCCTATGGAGAGATCACTCTGGACCTGAACTGGCAACCTTTTGAGCCCCAATGGAGTCATGGGTAATTAGATGCACTTTTTTTCCAGCCTCTGAAGACCTTTCTTACACCTTCATCAGTGGACCTTAAACAATTCCCTTCCCAAAACAACCCCATGGCAGAATGGTTATTCACTCAGCTTATGTGATATTTGTTGAGGTTACTTTGGATTTCCTGGTGGGACACGCCATGACAAGCTTGCTGGAAGCACTTCAGTGTGGATCCTCCGACCGATAGTCACATAACAGGAAGGTTAAATTCACAATTCGACAGGTGTTTCAACACGTTTCCATAATGAAAACAATGTTTTATCAAGCAGACTAAAATGACAAATAGGCAGTGTAACCCCCAGAAACACTTCCAAAAAACACGAGAGCCTCATCTGGCAGCACTGGTCCTAGAAAAGCCTCTTTGTCTCATACTGTCACCCGAGAAGATGATGGAATAATGTTACTGAGATGCTGCAGCTCACAGTTTGGTCCATAAATATTTGGACAGTGATACGGGTTTTTATCATTTTGGCTCCAAGTGCTACCACAATGGATTTACAATGAAGCTGAATCAAGATTGAAGTGCAGACTTTCAGCTTTAATTCAAAGGGTTTTGCAAAAATATCACATTAGCCATTCGGAATTACTGCCATTTTAATACATTGTTCCTCCATTTTCAGGAGCTCAGAAGAACTTGGATATACTAATATAACCATAAATATAGTGATCGTTTGTAATACTTGGTTGAAAATCCAAAGCCGTCATTGACAGCCTGCAGTCTCAAGCCCGTGCCCATCCCCAAGTGCCAGGTCTCCTCCCTAGTGACGCGTTGCCGGGCTTCTCTGCAGCTGTCTTCAGTTACTGCCTGTTCGTTGGTCTTTCCTCCTTCGCCTTTGTCTTCAGCAAGCAAGACGCTTCTTCCTCTGGTCAGGTGACTGATTCGGTCATTGAAGAATATTCCACGTCTTTACCTGGAAAAGGTCCTGGGTTGCTTTCGCAGTATGTTTTGGGTCATTGTCTGTCTCCACCGAGACAGTGGGACAGTAATCCACTGATTGATTTATAATGATCAAGATCAGAGCACATCTGCACTCCGTTTATGATCGTTTCCGCTACACTTCAGTGCAACAAAGATTATCTTAATAATGTCAGGCTACTTAGCTACATCATATTAAATTACGCTGTAATTTTATCAGTTAAATTTATCTTCTTTAGCCATGATTAAAGAAGAACTGAGTAAATACTGTCGCACATTTTTACACACTCTGTAGGAAATGTTTTATGACTCGTCCATAACATGGAACAGTGAATAATGGAGAATGACTTCAAACCATTACATTAACTGAGAGAAAAAATGTATTCATTCTCTAGCCTGCATTAGTAATGCAGCTGACTAAAGGCAAACAGTGTAATGGGTTCACATTAGAGCCAGTGTTACACTGGTGCCGAAAGCGAGCTATAGTCCGCTCCCTTGCTTCTAGAGCTTGATCTCACTGGCAACCACATGGAGGTATTTTTCTTCTGATACTTCAGTGGAAAGTCAAATATCACACCG
The DNA here is from genome assembly GCA_026776945.1 of Isichthys henryi. Taxonomy (NCBI): domain Eukaryota; kingdom Metazoa; phylum Chordata; class Actinopteri; order Osteoglossiformes; family Mormyridae; genus Isichthys; species Isichthys henryi. The sequence continues at coordinate 6,590,353 of JAODJX010000040.1, read as the reverse complement.
GTCTGAAATTGAAACACACATGCCAGCTAATTACTAAACATATACAGAGATCAGACTATTTTATTTTACCTTTTCATCAGGTAAACAAATAAGTATTCAAATATTAATTCAATTTTTTCTGAAACACCATCTGACATAAGTAGGGAAAGTGCTTTGACAATGATGGATTGATTCTCTGGTCTGACCCATAACTCTAAAGTCTATACAGGGCAAATTTTAAAGTCCAGAACAGCAAAGGAGATGGACGTGAATGTAATGGAAAATGAATAAGAGCCTCCCATTCAGAAACACCTTGTCAGGCCATTCATTTATCGCTCCTGGGGTTCTTCGTGTAATCTCTCTGAATATAATCAGTGGCTGTTCTATCACGTGCCACCACTCACTGTGGGAGTGTTGGGTTGGCTTGGGAAGTACTACGGCAATATTTTTGTTATACTGTGATAGTTTTGTTTGCAAAATTTAATGTGGCAGAACACCACCCTCGCCTACCCCATCATTGTGGGGGAATTAAATCATGTCACTTATCCCTAGCCCCAGTTTGTAACCCATACGATGCCTCTGCAAAGTCTAGAAAAGATCCATCACATACTTCTTGAGTTATTGACTTAATGGTATCAAGTGTCAATACTGCCCTTTTCTTGCTGCTAGTATGCTGTGCTGCTTCAGTTTTGGTGTGATAAGTCTCAAAATTTAATCAGTTCCAATATGTCACCCATAAAATGCCTCTACAAAATCTGAAAAAGATCTGTCAAATAATTCTTGAAATTTCTCCCGAAAAGCATATTTCTTCCCTGTCCAAGGGATACAATAAATATCTAACTGCATCACTGCTTTGATTAGCTCTGCATCAGTAGGTATCCACTGTAACAAACCATAATACATTTTTTTTCCATCTAGATGCCAGAATGACCCTGGAAGGAAACTGATGCCATTATCTTTCTATGTCAGTGTAAATAAATTTAAATTAGCTTTGCTTCCTCGCTGACAGCTTACGCATCCTTGGTCTTCTGCTATCTTTAAGTCATAACATTTAAACCAAGGTGTAACAGAACATGTGCTCAAACTGTGCGAGCAGGCTAAATGCTTTAAGTGGGGGGAAAAAAGTCACATCTAGCATAGTATCGGGCCACTGATAAGCCCTGCTGCGCAGCGTCCCATGAGTCTTTGTTGCCATGACCTGGGGGGCAAATTATTCTTTAGGAATTCTCTTTGTGTCCATATAGTTATTCACACATGAGGAAAAAAAAAATGAAACCACTAATGGACATTGATTTGAATAGTTAGTTGAAAAATTAGTTATTAATTAAATTATGCTGAATATTCCTTTTAAGAAAACTGAGCCATGATTACCAGTATATAGGATGAGAGTATATAGAGTCGGTACTGAATAAAGCCCTGCTATGTGGCCAGGGAAGCAGGGGAGTGCAGGCCTGGGGAAGGAATCCAGGTGATGTGGCCTGCTACTGTTGGATAGGTTCAAGGTGAGGTAGGCCTTCGAAGTGATCCCACAGGAAGGGGCATGAAGGTTGGAAAGAAAAACTGAAGAGTGTCCTGTGGTAGAGGGATTAAGGCACAAAGAGCTAAAGCATTGTTTCAGTGACAAAGCTACAATTCATTATGCTATTTTAGTACATCATGTTTTAGTAACATTTATTAGTAGAAAAATTTTTGGGAGGATAAAGTTGTGATGGCCCAATATTCCATATTGCCTATTTCAGTACCTTGGTAATGCAAGAAATATAATTAAACATAGGTTGAAAATTATTACATAAAATGTATTGATACAGATATTTCATACTCAAATTATACCTAATACCAAATTATACCTAATTAGATTCCTAATGAATTAATGTGAAAAGTGCAAATATACAGTGCTGTGCAAAAGCTAGTGGAAGAACGTGCAAATTATTTATCTGGGTAATAAATGCATATTTGCTTCATGTCTAGTAATGTCACTGCTGGTTTATTCATATTACTACTTGTTGCAGTCATTTCCAAGTTTCTTGTTTGGTTCTGCACTGCAAACAGCTGAAATTGACTGCACTGCTCCATATATGCATGACTTTACACTGGGTTGGTTTACGGTTGGTTTTTGAGGTTCTTGGTTTTGGTTTTTCATGAACCTATAGATGGACCGGTGATCTGTTGTGTCATATAGGACTTTAATTGTTTTTCTCTTTTAATTGATTATTTTGTGTGGTGAAGAGTTGTTGTGAACTCCTGCAGTGCTTGTGACTTGTTCCCGCCTGTAGAGGGGGTTATTAGCAGCTAGATCAGTCTGGCTGACCACATACCCTTTTATCTCTGTCTTATATTGCAGGAGCAGATGATCTTAGGCTGCAAGCTCCGCTGGTCCCTGGAGGTGGCGCTCTCCCTTATGAATGTGTGTGGTGTACATTATGCGTAGCACTATGGAGTCCAGTGGCCTGTACTACAAAGCGGGGTTACTGGCTTATCGGGGTAACTTGTCGGATTTAAGGTAGTCTGGGCAAAATGTAACTGAATGTATATGAAGTACATTTAAATTGTGGTACCATAAATCCGGCAAGTTACCCCGATAAGCCAGTAACCCAACTTTGTAGTACAGGCCACAGAAAAGACACTGGATAGAAAGTGATAACTAGCACATTCTGGAGTGGCAAGCTTACCTTTGGATACGAACTTGGGCAAAGTAACTGCAAATAGAAGACCAAAGGTGCCAGCCATCTTCATGTGACCCCGGTGGCCTAATGGACAAGGCATTGGCCTCCTAAGCCAGGGATTGTGGGTTCGAGTCCCATCTGGGGTGTGGTTCCTTTAAACAATGTCCCACAGGGAACAGTAAAGCATGTTTTGGGGGTTGTGCGCAGCTACTGTTCTGGGCAAAGGCCTCTGCCAAATTAAGGCCATGGATTTTCTTTCCCCTGAACGGACATGCTGTAGTACTTCATCCACGATCAAATATTTACTAAATTTAAGATAATCTGGCTTCTAGTCTGCACCTAATATCCAGCAAATGTTCCTATCCATTGCATGGCAGCAATTCAATCAGAACGCCATCAGCTACATATTTTGTAAGTTCTGGGCTCTGCAGGCAAAACCTGTAATCTACACACATACAGAACGGCATCAAACAGCACCTAAAGCAAGTATAATTCGTGTGAAACATTAAAGAATGGAATAAAAATATTTTTTTACAATCTTAAATACACAATATATAAATAAGTCTGATTAATTTAGCAAACAGAGCACACATACACACCCCTTCATACACACACATACACACCCCTTCATACACACACTTATACACACACTTAAATAAAGTATAAATGTTCACATATATTGAATCTTACTATTCACACTAGACACAGTCTGTGCCGCATGGTCCGACAATTCAGTACATGTGACATCACCATCTAACAATGGCAGGAAGAGGAAACGGGGGAGAGTGACATTGAAACTTGTAAGTCATGATATCCAGAAATAGACACAAAGAAACGTGGCCTAACAGACCATGAAGCTCTGCGAGAAAGAGAGAACAGAGGTTCTCTGCCAGCCCCCCGGGATAGAGGCAGTCTCGCTGCCCCCAGCTGGTAAAGCGCAATCGGGGCACGATAATCAGAGCTCAGCACCTCCTGCCACCTGCCTGGGGGCTGAAAGGAACAGAAATCACTAAGATCACTTACAAATGCGCTGCAAAGGCAAATGGGGCACAGTAACACCTCAGGTCTTGGCAAGGAATAGGAGGCAGTAGATTCCAGTATAGTGGCTCACCAGCTGGTTCTGGTGGATGGAAGGGGAGCTCGCTGTGGAAACGGCTTCCTGGGACGTGGAGTAGCACTGTGGGCATCTGATGGTGCTGCACCAGCAGATGTTGATGTCCAGCTGGTATGGTACATGTACACAACAAAAACAAAATGAGTGGCTGTCCCAGAAGAACCTCAATGAACAATCCAGGGGAAGGAACTGAAGTCACATCTCTGTGGGCGTGGGGTCACATTACTGGCCAGTGAATCACTGCCCTGCTCCATGTACACATCACCTTATATTGGCAAACCTAGCCGCTTTGTCAGGTACATATTTACAATGCATGAAATATAGCATCAACACATAAACATTTGTGATTGGAAAATATTTTGCAAACTCATTTTAACAGCTTAACTGTTCATCTTGAATGTTTGGAATAGCTGTTTTCTGAGTTATGGTTTTCCGAATTCTGTTTTCCTGCTCAACCACACCAAACATCTATCCTGCTCAGTGAGGGTATTTCAGGTAGCACAGAGGCCAAAGCGGGGACAGTGCGAGAAGACAAACGTGATGTTTCATCGTTACAAAACAGCAAGTACCCTTCAACTCAACATTATGTTAAGTCCATCCATCCATCCATCACCGTAACCGCTTAATCCCAACTGGGGTCGTGGGGGGGACTGGAGCTTATTCCTGGAACAATGGGCGCAGACAGGAACCAACCCTGGGCAGCCGCCAACACACCGCAGGGCACGCATACGCACACACACACACACACACAAACACACACATACACTCACACACACACTCACACACACACACGCGCACACTCACACACACACATACACTCACACACACACACTCACATACACTCACACACACACACTCACACACAGACACACACACACTCACACACACACACACTCACACACACACACACTCACACACACACACACACATACACTCACACACATGTAGGGTATACCTATCCTTATGGGGCCCACTCATTCACTTCTATGGGAAAAATGCTAACGCTAACTAT
>JAODJX010000040.1:6549860-6567586 GCA_026776945.1 Isichthys henryi | reverse complement strand
GCAAACTCCGCACACATGTGACCCAGGCAGGGATTCGAACCCGGGTCCCAGAGGTGTGAGGCGACAGTGCTAACCACCACACCACCATGCCGCCCCTATGTCCCATACCAGTTGTTTTAATTTAAACCATTGCCTTCCATATCCTGAGTAGCACAGTATAAACTTAGGACCTGTTACAGATAAACTGGCAGATTTTGTTGAGCGGAAAAGCCCACACAATAACTCTTCTTGTTTTGCAGACAGTGTAGGGTACTCAACTGCCAAGATAAACAGCTGGATGTTACAAAAAATATCATTACCTGCGTGTACTTTTCTTGGGTTTAAAGAAAATTAGTCTTAAACCGATTTCCTTTGTTTGACCTCCTACACAACAGCAGTCAGGGGAATGGCGGCAGGAAAGCTTTTTCTGTCATTTCAGATATTTGCTTTGTGAGTTGTGAGTCTCTAACACATTGGGCGAAAGTGGGAGGACTCTTTCAAGTACCACCGTGCCATTCTGGGTGTATCGTGTTTCCTGAGGAAGGCTCAATTTTTTATGTTGTTTTTTTTTCCTGTTTCTTGATATAAAAACAGCACTTTACCAAATGTTTTTTTCTGTTAATGCTACAATTGTAGCACCAATGATCTCCCATAGTTCTGTGAAGTTCTGCTGTGTAAGAATGAGAATCTTACTTGTTGCTGGGCATGTCGATGACGGTGTGGTACATTTTGGAGTCAGCTGTACTCCTTTCGGCGACATCGATCTCCTGCTGGCCCTCCCTGCGCGCCGGGTGGTTTGCATTCAGCGTGCGAGCTTGGGCCTCTTCCAGGCTCATCAGTTTCATAGGGGCATACTGACCCGGAGCAGCAAAGTTGGTCATAACATACGGAGGCTCACATGCTGAACTCTGCCCTGCAATTTTTGTTCAAGATAATCAGTCTTCTTTTACGTAATGTTAAGTATAAAAATAACCAAGATGCAATTTCATAAACAACACATCATACAAATAATTATTTCATAAGAATCAGATTATGAAATAATATTATGCAAGAAACAAAGAATTTTTTGTTCTGAAGATATTCAATCAATGGCATTACAGTATATATGAGCTTCACAACACCATTATAATCAGTTCAATATGCCTTCATAACCATTACAATAAAAATCAGAGTGTTATTGATGAAATTGATGGTCAGCTAAGACAGAAACTGCTTTACCAGGAGCACCGTTCATGAGTGACGTAGTAACACATAAAAATTAGATTTCTTCTCCAAATATGTGGTGACACTTTACATTAACTGCACCCTCATAATGCCTATATAATGTATTCGTAGAACATTAAGTGCACCTTCATAATACCTTTATAATGCATTCACAGAACTTTACTGTAAGTGCACCTTCATAATGCCTTTATAATGCATTCATAGAACATTTAGTGCACCTTCGTAATGCATTTGTAAAACATTCATAAGCAACATGCAACTATATCTTAACATGTAGTAATAAACATATACATTAATAAACATATAATTATAATGCTTGTTATTATAAAGCTGCTAAGGTATGTTAGGATGTTAAGGTATACTTCCATGCTGCTTATGAATGTTCTATGAAAGCATTATGAATGCATTATAATGATTCACTGAATGTTCTAGAAATGCATTATAATGGCATAATAAGGGTGCGGTTAATATAAAGTGTAACCAAATATTCTTATCCAGAATGATGCGATGTGGTTCATCAAAACTTTAGAACTTACATGCTTAAATAATCTTGGCTGAACCTTTCATTTAGTTTTCCAACATTCTCCGCATTATTAATTTTCTTAAGTAATCGATGAGCCTCTGACACAATGTTTCTCAACCCGGTCATCGGGGCCCTCCAGACCCCAGCTCCTTACCGGGTGTCAAAAACGTGGACCGTCTGCGGCCCCCTGACGACCGGGTTGAGAAACACTGAACTAAGGATAAATTTTGTATCAGTATTCATTCAGATCTTACTAGTCTATCTGGTTAAATCAGCATATCATGTCACGTACCATGTGTACCAAATTTCCACCAAAATACTCTATGTAAAATGCATTGTTAGGCATTTGGCAGAAAGCGGTATAGTCAGTAATCTACTGTCATCTCTACAATGCATGTTAAAGTTGAAGAATTAGACAGTTTGGTTGGAGACAAATCTCATGAAAACAATTTCAGCTTAAAACCCCATTCTGTAAAGGTATATTTGCTATGATCTGCATATTTACTGTTGGAACAGATGCTCCTTTGGCATCGCTGTCACATTTTTTCCAGAAGTATATATACTAAATAGTGCATTGGAAGATACACCAGTCGCAAATATTTTGTTATTGCAGACTTGCGATGCTTTAGTAGTTGAACGGTGTGAAACGTTATTAGAACTAATTCAGGTAATTACAGATTTTAGGTTTAGATATAGGCTGTTAAAGCAGTACGGCGCCATCAAAAGCACGGTGTGCGTGTCACTGTGAATCTTACTATGCCGAATGGTTCGCTCTACTTTATCCATTTATGTAGCTGCGTTGGTTATTGTTGTGTCAGCTGATAAGGCTAAGAATGCCTTCTGTGTAACTAAGGTAGTGATGATGTAAGCACTTCATGCATGCAGATCTTTCATGTCAGCTCTGGAAACATCTGTGTGCATGTTTCAGGATTGCTGCTTACAGGGTAAGGGGAGACACAGAGCACCATCTGCAGTTATATGTGTGCTGATGTGTTGTAATCATCGTGACATTGTGTGTTGCTTTACTCAAATGTATTTTATCTTAGTACTTTCACAGGGGGTATTACAGCAAATTCCTCTAATCTAATTTACTGTAGGAAAGAATATAGAAGTGCATCTTACCTTCTTCTTTTGGTATAGACTGTCCAGGTTTATTGTTGAAGATCTGATCCATGTGGTTTAAGATGAACTCCAGCACTGCTTGCTGCACTCGCACCTCCATAAACGCAGAGTCTCCATTACAGGAAGGGATTTCATTTTCTTTGGATCTTCGATACATAAAAGTAATGTGCAAAGACAGATATTTAACAGCCAGAATAGTATAAATAAGAGTAAAGCATTTTTCAAATAACACTTTTGTATGGTGTTCTTTAAACATTTACTTTTATGTCTTTTTTACGGTTTTCACTTCATATGGATATATTTTCTTGTTGTGTATAAGGATGTACGGCCAATTGCAAATATTGATGTCTTGAAATGTGATTTTGCACACTGGTCCCTACCGCCTGTCCCACAAGAATCAACCTCTGTCCCATATGTTCCTATTCACAAGATAAACTTTACCAGGCAATGACTGAAACATTTAGATCACCTGCCATTTCATTGCTATAACATTATGAGAAATAACATGAATATGAGTATTAAGATTATTTGCTGGAGCAAACTTGGCAAAAAATTTGGACGAGCACCCAAATATTGGGTATCGACTATAGAATAGCATCCACATCTACGACTGGGAACGCTGGTATGTACACGGTGATCTACAGCACTTAATTACATTAGCGAGGCATTAACTATGCGATATTCGTGCAAGAATTTTCTGGTGCTTCCAGTTAAAATCACTTTTTAGCAGAATGGTAACAAAAACTGACAGCTGAGGAATCCCTATCTGAACTAAGGTAAAACTAATGAAGAGCTTTGCTGCTGATGTCTAGCTGATAAAAAAAAAATTCTGCATGGTTTTAGCTTGACAATTTCATTACCTACTGAATGCAGGTTTGGGGTGTCTACTTACCGGAGAAGATTCGGAGCCCATACTAGGGCCAAGTTTCTAGCATGCATGTTTGTCTGGGAACTGAAAGCAGCAAGATGTGTGAGGTGTTTAATGAGGTACTCCAGGGTCCTAAAGGGGAAAAGCACCATTAATCCAAGTCAGCAGCCAGACGGTGACACAAATTGCACCAAAGAGTGTTGCTTGTATTTTACCTGTAGTGTGACAAGGGAAGTTCTCTGATGACACTCTGAATGCACTGTAGCTGTTCATGTTCCTCCTTCACTGACACAGAATCCTGCACGGAACCAAATGGTGTTATCAATGAATAATAATGATACTTCAATAATACCTTCTGGAAGGTTACCATGTCACCAACCCCATCTTGCTCTCCATGACGCTGTAGATGAAAGCAAACTTGGCAGTGAATGGCAGTTACCTACAGCAGTCCCATATAGCTGGGGGTTAAGGGTCTCGCTCCAGGGTCCACAGGCTATTCTGCCAAGGCCAGGCTTGAACTGGGGACCTTCTGACCTCAGATACAGAGGCTGGGGACCTTCTGACCTCAGGCACAGAGACTGGGGACCTTCTGGCCCCAGGCCCAGAGGCTTAGCCCACTGAGCTACACACTGCCCCGCTAATGCAAATTCACTGTAATTCAACTCATTGTGTAGGAAGCTTGAAGTTGTGCCGCCAAGGCCAAAAGTTTGGGCACGGACAGTAGGATCATGTTGCTACCAATGTTGTGATAGTACTGCGTGAGTTTGGGGCGTTCGGGGCTGATTTGGCCCAGATCAACGCCCTTGTCTCCCATGACCCTGAACAGGAAAGGGTCAGGGAAATACCTTAGGTTGTCCCCACATTAACATATAAATATTTTACCATTCACTCTGGTAACTATACTTTCAGTGTTTTGCAGCAGATTGAGAAAACAGTAATTATTAAATAAAATTTCGATTCGATACTAACTTAAATTTTTATTAAAGTTTAAATTGGTTTATAAATGTCCATATACATTGTAAACCAATATTTCCATGCAATTATAGCCAAAACATTTTATTTGTTATAATAAAAATTGATGTGGGAACATCTGACAGAAAAGACCTAGAAGGTATTTTTAATATTGTCTTGCATGCAGATCTTGGTTTTTTCATTGTTAGGTCAAGTTCCTATATATATTTATTTATTGCATGTCGCATTTTCCACACTCACTCACCAAAAACTTCCTGTATAGTTCATGTGTCAGCAGTGGATTCGGAAGCTCCCTGAAGTACAGCTTGCAAAGTGAGCCCACACAGTGAATGTCCTGAAGATACACCTCCCTCGTTAGATCGGGGCACAGCTTGGAGCCAAATTCCTGCCTGTGCAGTCGCAGAGAGAGATACCAGGTCAACAGTCACATGGCCAGAAATGTGGAGACAGTCTGAGTTCAAGGTATTGAGAAGTATTGCTAACATACTGCAAATATAACATATTGTCCTCAAGAAACACGCATGAGAAATGAATCTATGTCCATTACAGGGATCACACTCATATGTTATGAATTACATATGGATAGTATTGTTTTATAATAAGTGCTTTGTTGTTTCTCTTGCTATTATTGTATACAAACACAAAAGTAGGGAGACCAGATAATCCAAGTTACATTAAAACCGAGATGCTCCTGTGATTGGCTAAATAGTTCAGTTCTCGCGCTTTGACTGGTTCGTTTCCTTAATTGAAAGACTCATCCAGCTGTTTCACATTAACATTAGTGACACATGCATGATTACATGAGACTGACCAATCAGCACGCAGCAAGAACTCGGCGCTTAAGTGAAATCCAGGTCCTTTTAATTGAAATGTTAGTTTGCAAATCCGGTCCCAGCTCAAAGTGTCCTGTCTGACATGGATCATCAGGTCACCCCCCAGAAAAGGGCTGATGTTATTGCAGGTGATTTATGTGAATTATGACGGGTCCAAGCACTGATCTGAATCTCTCAAGACGAGCAGAGATTTCTGCAGGACGACCTTCAGGTAACTGCCAGGGTAGCTTTACGAGTGGAGAAAACATGCTTAGGGAAACAAAGGCCTTGATAATTTATGCAACCACTTGCTGCATTTTCAAAGACATATGAGTACTGTACTGTATGTGCATGTGTGCAGCTACAAGGCGTCGGCTTTCATTTTAGCAGGAGAAAAAAAAAATATCTGGTTTCAAGTTATGTCACCCGCTGCTTCATCTGAAATATGCATTCAAATGTTTATTCATTCTGACCCGGGAATAAACGTTTTCATAAGCACAGGAAGTTGAGAAGTCTGTAATTGAGTTCAGCAGCGGTGCACAATCGGTGGAACGATGGTTTTACTTCATCCAGTTCACTTCAATTAATCATTATAATTTTTTGGTGTTTTAATTTGCATCTCTTGTAATAAGTCACAAACATCCATTTTCACTGGATTTTAATTAAATTAATACATCAGAATCTGACGTGACAATGCAAGTTTAACCTAATGTTTAAAAATTGACGTTTTTTTTTCCTCATGCGGAATTTTTGAATGACAATGTAAGCAGTGACCGACATCCTGTCCAGCGTGTGCAACAGCCCTCTGCCGTCTGTGAACCGGACCAGGATACGCAGCTAAAAGGTGGATGGATGGAATGTAGACAGCTTGCTGCTCAATTAATAAGCTGCCAGTTTATTCTGGAACTTTTGTATCATCCAGTATCTCAAAGAGTATAATAAACAAATCACTTATTTAACAATAAGAGCTGTATCAGTTTAACCCAGTACATTAATATCCTCTAGAGGTCACCAAATGCTACTTTGGATTTGTTGCAAAGCTTTCCAGCTGGCTACTAAATGACCAGTGTCATGTAGGCTAGTGTCATGTAGTCATATTTGATAAGCTACATTATGCAATAAAAATTATGGTATCATCTCCAACTAAATCCCCTATAGCCAAAGATGCAATGAAAGGATCTTGGCTATCACACTAACATTGCATGCCGCTGCCCATTTGGCTCCACCATGTCTTCCTGTAATGCTGGTGGTCAGCTTTCAGATGACCATTGTCAAGCATACCAAGACTATTCTGTATTGAATGTGGTTCTCTCTAACCCTATGCGAATGATTTATTTTTTAAAAAATAGCCTTTGCTTGATCATTTTCATATCATTCTGATTCACTCCTAAAGACAATACTCTGTAGATAAGTTACTGAATCAGTTTTTTGGCTGTTTTGTCATTGATGAAGTCCTCGCCTATGTCACCTACCGGATGGGTTGGCCGGCACTGCCTGTACCATGCAGACACTGGAAATGCTGCTGTCTATCTGGCATACCCCTTATTACGAATAATATTGTGGTGACCCCCCCCCCCCTTTCCATGCAGCAGAGGCCCCAAGGCAGAGGCCAACTCTGGATGGGATGCCAGTCCATTACTGAGCACGATCTCAGAGACATATTTACACACTGTGTAAGATCTACATGCACAGGACGAGGGCAGCATTCAGACTCCTGACTCTTTAGTGGTGTCCTGCAGCAGCGCTACCCACCGAAACATCATGAGGCCACTGTCATTCTTGGTGTTATTATTGTGATCGCTCTTATTAATGTTTTTGTTGTGCTTATTGTTGTAATATCGCATAATAGAAATGTTGTCATCCATCCATCCATCCATCCCTTCACCCATCTTCAGCCAATATACAATTGCTATATGATGTTATTATTAACGGAAAATAATTTGATTTTTTAATCTTTCAGAATTACACAGTGTGGCGCCTTGATTACAGGGTTTGGTACCTGAGTCTCTGGATGTTCGACATGATCCCTGAGAGTCTGTAAATTCCATCAACGATTCCGTGTTTCTCAATAAATTCAGCGCAGCACTTGAGAACCTGAGGAACTAGAAAAGGAAAAAAGGAGAATGAAATAAATACCCTAACATTTCTAAAACTTACATTGCACTTCATTCCCCCATCATTTACATTATTAAAAAATGGCAATATTTCTCCAGCACGATGCCCAGCATGTTATTTTATTACGTAGTTTCTCCCAAATAATAACATCTGATATCCATTTATTTCCTAGGTTTGCATTGCATTAGCGTATTCAGAAACCAGTTTATCGCTTAATTTTTTCATAGTGAATGTAAATATGTTTTTCCTGTATTAATATTCTCTAGTGGTTTCCTTAATATCATCAAAATAAAGAAAAAACTGAATCAAAATATATTTGCAGCATATTTTCAGTTCAGATAATATAAAATCGTCCATATACAGATGCATTCAGAGTACAGGATGTGTGATCTGGTGTGTATGGCTAAAGTCACCTTCTAGAACATTCCACGCATAAAGTAGTTGTTCTTCAACACACATAATGTTCACGATGTGTCAGTGGTGTGCCATCATTCATTTCATGTTGCTCTATCTTGGTTCTAAAATGATAATCGTTTCCTATGAATCTGTAACTCCCCATTAAGAATAGCGTAATGAGTAGCTAGGATGAGCCCAGATTACTCATTAAGAATTTTATGAATCACCAAATTTAAGCCACAATCCACCTTCCAAGAAAGCTTTTATGCAGTATTCAACCCTATCCATAAAACTGCAGTACATGTCCTTTCTAAAACTTTTACTTTCTTACTTCATACGTAATGCTTTAATTTGTATTTCTAGTCTGCTTTTATTTATTTGTGTTTTATATATTGCCCTAATTCTAATCATTTAATTGCTTTGCTTTCATCTATTTCATCTACAAATTACATTTGTGTAAACTCATACATGCACAGACGTGAGTAATATAATGAAACTTTGTACATGCAGAGTTAAAATACTGTATGAATCGGGCAATTGATGTATGACTGTTTCTGTGTCATTTATAAGAACTTCTTATCCAAATAAGACGGCGGTGGTCTGGGGCCCTGGAAGCCAACATCCTAACAAACAGACAGGCCGTGGCTGGAATGTCGCGCATCTGCCAGCAGCACAACGTTCATACTGTACACAAGCTCACTTACTCACTCATTCGGCCACTTACTAGTCAACTTGCCTGGGCTACATTTTGAACTGCATTACAACAGCTACAAGAAATTTCCCAGCTAAATAAAATTTTGTAATATAATCCTAATCCTAAAATCCAAAATGAAATGTTTCAGCAGCACAGTTAGCACACGCAATAGGCACCGTTGATATAAAGCATTTCTATTTTAAGGCATACAATTGTCGTAAACAGTAAAAATGTTGATTCATTTTCATTGCCACCTACTTAAATTTTGCCCAAATATCAAAAAACGAGTCCAGCATGAATAAATGTTCCACATAAGAATGCACTACACATACATTTTGTTTGTAAATTCACATTATCTGACTACTGCAACTTTGTGAACTTCGCCGAGATTCTGGCATAATCTATCAAACTGGCTTGAATCACTTGGGTCATGTCATTCAGTCCTATATATTTAGTCATGCGCTATATGGACAAAAGTATTTGGACACCTGGCCATTACACCCACAGGAACTTTTATGACGTCCCATAGGCATCAGTATGTAACTGGTCCCTCCTTTGCAGCTGTAACAGCTGCCACTCTTCTGGGGAGACTTTACACAAGGTTTTGAAGTGTGTCTGTTGGAGTTTTTGCCCGTTCATTCAGAAGAGCATTTGTGAGGTCAGGCACTGATTTTGGACGTGAAGGCTTGGCTCTCTTTGGATCTCCATTCTAGTTCATCCCAAAGGTGTTTGATGGGGTTGAGGTCAGGGTTCCGTACTGGCCAGTCAAGTTCTTCCACACCAAACTCAACCAGCCATGTCTTTATGGGCCTTGCTTTGTGCACTGCGCATGCTAGAACATAAAATGACCTTCCCCAAACTGTTCCCATAAAGCTGGAAACATAGAATTGTCCAAGAAGTCTTGGTATGCTGAAGCATTAAGAATTCCCTTTACTTGAACTAAGGCCCAACCCCTGACAAACTACCCCATAACATTATCCCTCCTCCACCAAACTTTACAGTTGTCAAAATGCAGTCAGGCAGGTAACGTTCTCCTGGCATCGACCAAACCCAGATTTATCCATCAGACTGCCAGACAGAGAAGCATGATTCATCACTCCACAGAACACATTTCTTCTGCTCCAGAGCCCAGTGGCTTTACACCATCTGACGCTTGGCATTGCACTTGGTGATGTGAGGCTGCATGCAGCTGCTTGGCCATGGAAGCCCATTCCATGAAGCTCCCAGTGCACAGTTTTTGTGCTGGGGTTAAAGCCAGAGGAAGTTTGGAACTCTGCAGTTATTGAGTCAGCAGAGTGTAGGCGACCTTTACACACTATGCGCCTCAGCACTCGGCAACCCCGCTCTGTTACTTTACATGGTCTGACACTTCGTGGCTGAGCTTCTGTAGTTCCTAAAAGCTTCCACTTTGCAATAATACCACTTACAGTTGGCCATGGAATATCTAGCAGGGAAGAAATTTTATGAACTGACATTGCAAAGGTGGCATCCTATGACAGAACCACACTGAGTTCTTCAGAACGACCCTTTCTTTCACAAATGTTGTTTTCCTGACTGTATGGCTAGATGCTCGATTTTATACACTTATGGAAATGGATCTGAATGAAATAGCGGAATTCAATGATTGAAAGGTGTGTCCCAATACTTTTGTCCATATAGTGTATATGCGTTCTGCCTAGCAGCCCTAAAGGCCAGTGTATGACGGAGATGGATGTAGAAGTCCATGGATGTACTAATGCAGGTGGTGTTTCATTTATGCTTCACCTGCACCTTGTTGTCAATCATGCAGAATCAGGATTCTGTTTCGGCTTCCCAGAATCCTCGGCCAGGCCCTCATTCCTTTTGCTTCAACCTATCGTAACTCTTCCCAAGTCCTGACACCTACTTTATTTTCTTGCCCTGAAGTAGGAACACTTCTCTTTCCTCTGTTTTGTTAAACCCTGTCTCCGCTCCCATACACTCAGAAATCATAATTATGTTTTAAGATGGGGATATGGATGTTATAGAGCAGGGCAGAGTCAGGCGATAAGCCCATTCAGACTCAGGTGCCTCCTTTTCTATACTATAAAACCGCCTCTTTGTCCCAGCTACCTCATGTGGACCTTGCTGCCGTTGCCCTTCCCTGAGACTCAGGGCCTTTTTTGTTTCCCTGACTATTTCCCCCCAGCTGAAACCAAAATGGCTGCCTTTTGTTTCTGCTCCTCGGCACCATTTGTTTGCTGGTGCAGCTGGATAACCTGTCCGTGGTCAGTGGTGCCTCCCATCGGCCTCGAGACAGCAGTGTCAGTGGGAGGCCGCCTGGCTCCTCCCTCATATTCCATCACTTTGATCAGTAGTTTCACTGGTAGAATACCTGCACTTTCCCAAATGCAGAATTTTAGCAGTTCCTTGAAAATCTTAGCTATAATTTTGTATAATTTAAAAAATATGGTGTGTTATTTTTTTTGGTGAACTTAGTCAACAGTCTTGACCGCCTCCTTTCTTCCTCAACAAATCCCCCACCCTGACATACACATACACATTTTATTGTTGTCCCTCCCAGGTCTTTAGTTGTCTTTTATACTTTAATTGGTAACACTTTACTTGAGAGGACATAATTACCTACAGTAGTAGTAACTCAGTTACTACTGAAGTAAAAATCCTGAACAAATATACTATAGAAAGATGCGTCACAATTAATTAATGATGAACAAATATGAGATCAGTATTTTGCTTGTGTTATTCATTAGTTGTTTCTTCAATAGTTCCTTCAATAGTTCCTTCAGTAATTCATTTTGATTTACAAAACTAACAGATATGGTCACAAATACAATAGCTGCTTGGGAATGGCAGCAGTACTGTCATAATGCAAGAGCATTGCTGCGTTATGCTGTCCAGCTATACCTGTGTCACTGTCTGTTGTGAAAAAGAACTTTGTTTATCAGTCTGCGATGCCATTAAACTAAATATACAGCTTGTGTTGTGAAGCTAACCATTTGATGACCAATAAGCAATGTTACTTCTTTATAGCTGTTGCATTCAAAATGTTGCATTGGTAACAAATGCATTTGTTGTTGTGGCGGAAAAAATAAACTGAAATATTTGTCCATACACAATGAATCTTGACTATTAAGGATGTATTTTAAGTGTTCTTTGGTGTTTAGCATTTTATTTAATCTTATGAATAGCAGTGGTCATGCTGTCTGCTGAAATTAATCGCTTTTTAAAATATTCAATTGTGTTTGCTATTTAAATGGATGATTCAAATGTGTGTCTTAGTATTTTGTCAATTAATATATTTGATTTTAAAAACAATATGTAAGTCACTACTGTCAAAAACGCGGGGAGAGGTATTTGCATAGCAATTACTCAGCTATAGTACTGTAGTTGTGCTATTTCATTTCCATGGTCGATTCACAGGATTATGTGCATCTCATGTATTCCATAGAGATACATGGCATTGCTGTGCTGCTTTCTCAGCCTGAAACTGTGTTTATTTGCCTCCTTTTTTGTCTATTTTTACACAGGAATAGACGTAAAACTAGATTATTGAATAGCACTAAAAGTAATAATGAAAATGGAGTACTTGGAGAAAAGCTACACAAACACAGGAAGAGCATGCAAACAAAACATACTAACGATTCAGGAAAGGAATAAATATGACAATAGCCAATAGTAAATTTATAGCCTAGCATGTGCATGAATATTTCTATATTAATATTAAAATGGCCTGTAAATGAATAAAATTTCCATGATAAATCATTTTGTGTCTGCTCTACTTGAGAAAGTTTATGCTTAGAACAACATTTTGTATTGGAACAAATATAAAGATACAATATATGTATGTTCAAATACAAAACTTAGTTCTCAGTGCATACAGTATGTACGGACCAAAAATGTATCACAAATGTCTTTAGTTTTAATATTTTATATTTAAAGATTACAATTTCAATTTAAAGAATAAACAGTCACATTCTTTGCTGAATGGCAAGAGGGCGCAAAAAAAAAAACAAGTGTTAAAACAGAGAGTGATATATTTACCATCTTGTCCTGAGTTTTTTAGATGTTCTGTCAAGTCACAACCAAATCCACTCACACTTTCCTTCCCCTTGGAGTTCTGCTTGCCTGTCTTGTTCTTCATTCCCTCTGTTTTAGGTTTTTTAGACTAAAGCCAAATCCAGGAACATAGTTATGTGACTCCTCAGAAAAAGTTAGACACGAAAAAAATCCCTTGATTTCTGATGTAAGATCCAATTATTTACATCTCGGTGTACAGGCAGCCAGCCGAAAAGGAACAGAGTTTCCATCCGGATGTTGTTTGTGACATTTCTCTGTTACTTATTAAAGCAATTTCAGAAATGTACAGTGTCATACTACGGTTTCTGTAAATCCCACAAAAGTGCAACTAAATATATATCATATCATGAATCTCTTCATTTAAAAACGTGCCTGATTTCCCTGCTCCTAACCATCTTCTCTTCTCTCCTTCTCCCCTTTTAATCACTGCTCTGCTCTGTGGATTTGTATTTGAGGAAGTGTAGGAAGTGAGGCAGAGGCACTGTTTTTTTTTTGGGGGGGGGGTGATGGAGGGGGGCTGGCTTTTTTCTGTATTCCTGTTTTTTTTCCAAAGTTTTCGTCTGTTATTGTCTGGTCATGGCAGCGCTCAGGGGCTTGCAGCAGTGTGTGAGACCTGAGAGACAGCTGAGGCGATTTTAAGTAAAAATAGAAGTTTTTGCAGTTTGAAGTTTGGCCGTTTCATGACTAACCCCCCCTTTTTTTTCTTTCTCCCTTTTCCTTCTAGTCGTAACAGGAAATCTGCTCTCAGCCCGCCTCACCCCTCCCAAATGACACCATTTCCTGTCCACAGATCCTTGTTTAAGAAAAGGAAAAAAGCAGATTGAAGAAATGCAGAAAGCAGATCGGGGGGGAAGTGGAGGGTAAAAATATTAAACGTTAATATTAAGAAACACATAAATCAGATTAAAGTCATTACATCCCTTGTCAATTGTAGCTTTTAAATCTGTCTCTTGTACCTCTTCTGCTTTGTACCAAACACTATTTTATTTATTTTTTTTACTGTACATATAAAATATATTCTCAATTCAAAACTTTTAACCATTAAATACAAATAGAAAAGCCTAATAAAACTGCCCATTTTTTTCTGGTATAATCTTACTTTTCAGACACCAGATATAAATTTATAAAGTATAAATTTCAGTCACGCCCTGGGTGCATTAACAGCTAAATTGAAGGTTAAGGAGGATTGAATTCATGCTGATTTAATTTTCCTTCACATGTCACTTTGGTTCTAAATGTATGTAATAGTCATTGTGTTAAATGAAAGCAAATGCAAGAATTAGTGCAGATGACAGGAAGCATTAGTACAAGCTTATGTACAAATCTTATGTGTGGATTATGTTTATATCACACTGGGGTTTTTCAGTGGCATGGCAGCTGAGTGGGCAGCCCTCTCGCCTCACACCTCCAAGGTTGCAGGTTTGAATGAATGAATGAATGAATGAATGAGTGTTACATTTATGTAGCGCTTTTCAAGACAGCTAAAGTGTTATGCAGAACCAATGGGGAGCCACTACAACCACCATCGTGAAGGACAATGCAACAACAGCCATTCTGCACCCCTGTGCTCACCACACAGTAGCTAAAGTGGTAAATGGGCACCAATTAGATATAGAGGATGATTAGAAGGCCACAGTAGAGTAATTTTAACAAGAACATCGGGGTACCACCCCTACTCTTCCACATGTGTGAGGTTTCCCCATGTGGTACAGACTCCTTTTAGCTAGAGCTGGATAGTTGAGTTGGTTGGAGATTGTGCAGTGGTGTGGAATGACCCTGGTTCCAGCCAGTACTGGTACTTTTAGCGAGCTGTGTGGCTGTTTAGGCACAGTAGGATGTTAGGTAGGAGGCAATGTTCAGGTCCCCACTGTCATGGCTGTGTGCCTCGGATCATTTTGATGCTAAAAAGTAAGTCCAAGATTGTGTGGACCTTTTTGGCTCATCCTGCCCTCAATCCAGAGCAGTTTCCCATATGTCTGTGTCTGTGTCCTGCCATGCTCTGGCATCCCGGTGGCATGTGTGTGTCTGTGTCCTGGGATGTTCTGGCATCCCAGTGGTCTGCGTATGTCTGTGCCCTGTGATGCTCTGGCATCCCAGTGGTCTGCGTGTGTCTGTGCCCTGTAATACTCTGGCATCGCAGTGGTCTGCGTGTGTCTGTGCCCTGTGATGCTCTAGCATCCCAGTGGTCTGCGTGTGTCTGTGCCCTGTGATGCTCTGGCATCCTGGTGGTCTGTGCATGTCTATGCCCTGCGATGCACTGGCATCCTGATGGTCTGTGCGTGTCTGTGCCCCGTGATGCTCTGGCATCCTGGTGGTCTGTGCATGTCTATGCCCTGCGATGCACTGGCATCCTGCATGTAAGTATACCATAACATCCAAAGATACATTCGCAGCTTTAATAAACACTGAATGTTCTATGAACGCATAATGAATGCACTATGATGGCACAGTTCATGTAAAGCATTACATAATAAGAAGAGAAAGGCTTTACAAAACAACTGAAGGTGTTGGATGAAATAAAACTTCAAAAGAGTAAAACACAAAAAAGCTGAATAAAACTCAGACATTGAAACTCATTAAATGAAACATAAATCTTCCCACCAATTACTCAGTACAGGGGTAAAAAAAGCAGATAATTCATTAAAAAATGTCAGAAGATTCACCTTTAAAAGGGAATAACTGGAACTTTAAATGTCAATGACTAATTCTCATAGATGTCTGATATTCCAGATGTTAAACTGAAAACTACACCACATTTTTAGAAAGTATCATAGTGTAATATTCACTGTAACGCCTTAAATGTGTCTGTTTGTATCTTCACCAGTGCCAAATGAGAGCCGCGGCGATATGAGCAGTAATCAAACAACATGAGCAACAATCCAACATCATGAGCTGCAATCCAACAACATGAGCAGCAATCCAACATCATGAGCTGTAATCCAACAACATGAGCAACAATCCAACATCATGAGCTGTAATCCAACAGCATGAGCAGCAATCCAACATCATGAGCTGTAACCGAACAACATGAGCAGCAATCCAACATCATGAGCTGCAATCCAACAACATGAGCAGCAATCCAACATCATGAGCTGTAACCCAACATCATGAGCTGCAATCCAACAACATGAGCAGCAATCCAACATCATGAGCTGAAACCCAACATCATGAGCTGCAATTCAACCTCACGAGCAGTAATCCAACATCATGAGCAGCAATCCAACAACATGAGCAGCAATCCAACAACATGAGCTGTAATCCAACATCATGAGCTGCAATCCAACAACATGAGCAGCAATCTAACAACATGAGCTGTAATCCAACATCATGAGCTGCAATCCAACATCATGAGCAGTAATCCAACAACATGAGCAGCAATCCAACATCATGAGCAGTAATCCAACATCATGAGCAGCAATCCAACAACATGAGCAGCAATTCAACAACATGAGCAGCAATTCAACATCGTGAGCTGTAA
Organism: Isichthys henryi; assembly: GCA_026776945.1. Classification (NCBI taxonomy): domain Eukaryota; kingdom Metazoa; phylum Chordata; class Actinopteri; order Osteoglossiformes; family Mormyridae; genus Isichthys; species Isichthys henryi. The sequence goes on along the minus strand of JAODJX010000040.1, from coordinate 6,551,347 downwards.
TCCAACATCATGAGCTGTAACCCAACATCATGAGCTGCAATCCAACAACATGAGCAGCAATCCAACATCATGAGCTGTAATCCAACAACATGAGCAGCAATCCAACATCATGAGCTGAAACCCAACATCATGAGCTGCAATCCAACATCATGAGCAGTAATCCAACATCATGAGCTGCAATCCAACATCATGAGCAGTAATCCAACATCATGAGCTGCAATCCAACATCATGAGCTGTAACCCAACATCATGAGCTGCAATCCAACATCATGAGCTGTAATCCAGCAACATGAGCAGCAATCCAACATCATGAGCTGCAATCCAACATTATGAGCAGTAATCCAACAACAAGAGCAGCAATCCAACAACATGAGCAGCAATCCAACAACATGAGCAGCAATCCAACATCATGAGCTGTAATCCAACAACAAGAGCAGCAATCCAACATCATGAGCTGCAATCCAACAACATGAGCAGCAATCCAACATCATGAGCTGTAACCCAACAACATGAGCAGCAATCCAACATCACAAGTTGTAACCCCACAACATGAGCTGTAATCCAACAAGAGCAGCAATCCAACAACATGAGCAGCAATCCAACATCATGAGCTGCAATCCAACATCATGAGCTGCAATCCAACAACATGAGCAGCAATCCAACATCATGAGCTGTAACCGAACAACATGAGCAGCAATCCAACATCATGAGCTGCAATCCAACAACATGAGCAGCAATCCAACAACATGAGCAGCAATCCAACATCATGAGCTGCAATCGAACATCATGAGCTGTAACCCAACAACAAGAGCAGCAATCCAACATCATGAGCTGCAATCCAACATCATGAGCAGCAATCCAACAACATGAGCAGCAATCCAACATCATGAGCTGTAACCCAACAACATGAGCAGCAATCCAACATCACGAGCTGTAACCCAACAACATGAGCAGCAATCCAACATCATGAGCTGTAATCCAACAACATGAGTGGTAACCCGACAACATGAGCGGTAATCCAACAATATAAGTGGTGACCCGAAAACATGAGCAATAACCCAACAACATGAGAGGTGACCCGACCACATGAGCGGTAATCCGACAACATGAGCAATAACCCGACAACATGACGGTAACCCTGCTGGTTGTTTTGTTTTGTGCTTCTCTTACTGGCATTCAGCTGTCTTTGCCAGAAGACTTCCTGCATACTGAAAGACAGCCCCATTGCTTGGCTGAAATCCAAGTTACAGTAACTAACAAAAGATGGACCACAGTAGAAGTTTCAAGATTAGGAATTTTGTCCACAGTTTGCTTCTTGGATTTGTACTAGCAGTACTTATTCTCATTGGTCTTGCTTTTAGGACTGAAATCCTCTTTGCTTGCTGGCCTCCAAAGAGAAATCTACCATGTTGCCTTACTAAGTTTTATTGTAAAATATTAATGTCTGTCCAAACCTCCATCTAATTCTCTTCCAGCTGCTTATTTTG
>JAODJX010000040.1:6522361-6541122 GCA_026776945.1 Isichthys henryi | reverse complement strand
CAGCACTTTTCTTACTGTCATGTTACATCAATATGATAACTATGTATACCAGAACTTTTCTGTCATATCATGTCAATGTAATAACTACATATACCAGCACTTTTCTTACTGTCATATCGCATCAGTATAATAACTACGTGTCAGAACTTTTTTTTACTGTTATATTGCATCAGTATATGGTGTAGGGACAGAAAGCATTGGTAATTAACAGTTAGTCTTGCAACATTTGTCTTTTATACCATATGTAAAATATTCAGCACCTAAAGGCATCTGAATACTGTAAATTCATCTGATTTTTGTGAAACACCTCAAAGAAAGTATTATATTACTGGTGAAAATACTTTATATACTTTTAAATCAGGCAGTGATGGGCTTCGATAAAGGAATCTGTTTGACTGTTAAGGTTTATGGGAATGAATGAGTAGCTCCATACTGGAACGTCCCTCCTACTGTAACAACAACAGAAGCAGAATTGATAGTGGGTTGGTTCTTTTCTTATTCTTCCTGTAGGATTGCTGCCATTTCCTGGCCCTTCTAAACTTTTCCTGGATTAATTCTGCAATGCTGCTGCAATGCACAGCTTCACCAGATTCAGCTAGTTAACCTGGTTGACCAACTTCTGATAGCTGACCAGCTTACGGTGTGTTTTCACATGATGGTTGGATAGTTTACCTGGTCGTACCGGCTTATGATGGTCATTCTAGCTGGTTCAGATGGTCATACCAGCAAGACCAGCTTGATCGACTGGCCACACCAGCATGAGTAACTGGTGGCCTATCTAACTAAACCATCAAAGTACAGCAAGAGCTGGGACACGACTACATAAGACCATCTTAGACCAGCTAACACCAGCTACCAGCACAAGTTGGTTCGTATCTGTTTTTTTCAGCCGGGACAGAATGCAGTTTGAAGGGTTTTGCCAATTTTGGGTCTAAATGACACACATGAGTAGGTTCAGCTATGTATATTCTGCACATCTACATGTTAGCTAGTTATCGAGCCTCGTGTTTATTGAGATATTCTGAGTGTACGATAGGTGCAGGACAAACAAAGGCAAGTCCTCCAAGGCTGCCACAGCGGACCCCTGCCGCTCTCTTTCCATCTCTATGAGGGACTTGTCTCTGTGCCCTTGTACTAAACTGAGAGCCCGTGTGTAATTTCACAGCTGGCCTATGCCCGTCTAACCCCGACATGACTTACCAAATTTGTCTCTGTCCTGACCCCTGTCAGTCTCCACCCGCGGCTATAGTGTCACGAACTTTGCAAGCAAATCCTTCTGTGGTCGTCTTAGTTGCATATTCTCAACAACACACAACATAAATGCAAAAAAAAAAAAAGCTTTTAAAAGAGCCTCCACCCCCCCTCCCATTAATGAAGGCTGAAAACATTTTGGTTAAATCACTTGACTGGTGTGAGTTATATTTAAATCTGGCTCCTACTGGAAAGTCCAAATAGTCAGCATGTAAACTATTCAGAAAATCAGCCTGCCGACACCGTTATTGATCTATTGATTCGTCACTAACGTAAGACTGCAGAAAGGAGCACTTAAAACGAAAAGCTGCCTGGTTCCTGAGAAATATTTAGCAGTTTCCTAAACATTAAAGAGAGTAATATTTGGTATGCAAGAACATTTCAGCACTGTGCTCATTGGGGTTGTTGAGACTTTGAGCTGATATTTCACAACAACAGTGTTATACTGGCAAGTGTGGGGTGTCCTTTCAGCTAGTAAATTGGAAAACCAGACCTGTTCAATAGGTGAAAGACTCGCATTGCCACCTATAACATAATAAATAATAATAACACTAAACCACAAGATGGATGGTTGTGGAAGAACCCCCAGAAATGTAGCATTCACTTTGATTTGAATCTACAGTGGTAGGAATCCATAGCAAAGACCACTTATTTCGTCTCATTAACTCATTAACAATTAATAGTCTTTTCAGGCAGAAAAGAGACACAAACCACAACTCACATTCACCTGGGTTACTCTGTCCATGTGCATGGCACCAAGATTCAACTGCCGCTCGAGAATGCCGATTAGAATTCATACCTGTAAACAGATTTTTTCTTTGAGTATGCATGGTACATTATAACATTGTACATTTGCCTTGAATAACCACAGAAACATGTATCACAAATATGACCTGTTGCAGACATGTTTAAGCTCTCAAAATAAGTTTTGGTACTACAATTTTTTTGAATGCATGTGGTAGATATCCAAAATATTTTTGTTTGTAGAATTAAAGGTGTTTGCATTATAAGTTAAGTATTTAAATAGACAGACAGAGAGATGGATGAACAGACAGAACCTGCCAAGAAAATGTGCTTTATTATTCAGGGGTATATTGCTGCTCTCTTATTATGCTGGTCTATGGTGCCCGTTTCTTGAATAAGTTTTGGCACTTCGATGAATTGGATATACAGTATAACAAAGAAAAATCAGAACGTTGTTCACAGAACGGCATTTCCACAAATCAAGTGGATCTGCAGGATACACCGTAACAGACTGGAATGTACAATTATAAAATCGCTAATATTTTTTCCAGAGAATTAAATCCCCTTCCTTTCCTTCAATGACACTGAAATCTCCTATGTGGAGCAGTAGGTACATTATCAAGAACTGCTTGTTTCTTTAATTACTAAGACAATTTTCTGCCTGAGCTCATATGTGACCCGTCGCCACGAAATGAGTCTTAAGTCACACTGGTAGAACTGCAACCATAAGACTCTTTTCCCGGTGATGGGTCACATACTGTATGTAGATGCAAGCAGAAGCGACTAGTGCAACATTATTAAAAAGGTAAACATATCCTGCCTGTACCAGTACCAATACTAGTTAGATGTAGATGTTCGCTGACTTCAAATCCAGTTCCCCCATGAGGACAGTTCAGGTCACCTTGGACTTTGTGTGCCACAATCCCTACATTTACTTTCAGTCTTTTGCTTTGAGTTTTCTGCTGTCTCTCTTACAAGATCCCTGTTAACTCTGAATAGTTTCAAAACAATAGGGACTATTTTTCTTGACAAGGTCCATTTGGTCCATACATGCATTTTCTCCTGTGTTTTAATATGAACAATTTCAGTCAAAAACAATGACACTGATTAATAAGCATCTTTGGGCTGCAGGAGGAAGGCCGAGGATACGGGGAGCCCAAAGCAGGCGTTTCATTCACACCACCAACCCCACTACTGAACCGTCCTGCCGCGTGCCGCTCCCCAGTCAAACAGCTTATTCCCAGCAGAACAGAATGGTTAAAATATGCTTTGTTTTAGTCATTTAGGTGGAATCCTGTGTCAGCGAATGGCAAAAAGAATCAATTCTGCATTCTAAAATGTTTGAAACACAACAAAGTTTGTAAAATAAAATGGAGGTGTCTGCATACTTCCTGAAGCTGTGCAGTTTTGGGGTTGTATAAAAATAGACAGAAAGCCACGGATTTCTTGTAATTATTGTCTTAATCACATTTTTTAATGGAGTGAAGTTTATGTTATGAATCACTTTGATTTTTAATAAAAGTTGTAGTTAGTAGTTATACTATTAACGATATGAATGCATTTATGTAGTAACATATTGAGCAATGCACAGTTTTTGATTGATGCAGGGGTTGTTCAGCAGGGTTCCACTTCTACAAAGAGGTACGTCATTTGAAAAATGGACAGTAAGTACATCATGGCGTGAGCTTGCACTAAACCAGATTATGTAAGAGCAGAACGTCTAACATCCATTGCAATATATTCCTTGGATATCAGGACATTACCCTTGGGGTGTGTGTGTCCCCGCACCCCCGCTTATCTTGTAGGATGGCTATGCCAGTGAACTGGAAGTGCTTAAAATACATTTTCCCATTTGAAATATGACTCTGGTAACTACGACTGAGCATGCATGCTGGCATACATTCACAGAAGACCTTTTAACTCAAACACCACCATATCTCAATTAAGTACATACTCATTATTTTTAAAACACAATACCTGATAGCATTATTAGACAACTTAGATTACCTTGACATCAGACGGTGTTATCCAAAGTGACGCAGGTTTTTGAGAAAGCAGAGTTAGTTACTGCAACAGTTGGCGGTTAGGGACCTCACTCAGGGCCCGTAAGGTGAAATCACTCACCCACTCCATGCCAGCGACCTTCCCATCACAGACACAGCATGCTGACGAACTCGAGCCACATGAGTCCAGGCCTTTTATGCTGTGATTAATACACCTAATATTACGGAAAGGTATGGAAACAACGTACTTCTATGACATCCACAATTAATGTTGATCTTTTCAATTGAAACAATTGTCACGCACTTATTGGTGTATTGGGATCATGAACATCGTTGTGGGTGGAGTCTCTTCACGGATATGATCACTTCTAAAATCACCTTGCCTAGTCAAAATTAACCTATGGATGTCACAACAGTGAATGGTGCAGACTGTACTTCTGTCCAGTTGTATCGATATATTCTGCTCTGCAGATATGTACTAAGCTAATGCGACAGTTTCCAAAGAAAATTGCGATTTTAAATCCTGTAACTGCAGTGCTGTTCTCTAGCGTGATAATAAATTGCACTTTGTATTGTGTCCCATTGAAACCCAAGTTGACTCAGACAGAAGCTGGGACCTGTGGCTATATTTACTGAAGTATTAAAAGGCTGTCGGTCCTCCCATGCCAGCAGCACTGATTGATTTCCATTGCGTCAACTGTGTGCTGCACCTAATCAGCTGCCTGTTGGCTTTATTTTCACTTTATTTTCTCCCCCAGAAATTCGGTGTGTAATAGACTCGCCTGAGTGCCGCGAACATTCATCGTGTAAGTTAGCCTACTTTGCTTTGGTACCCAAATGCTACAATATGATTTTTTTAAAGGAAAAAAATTGCGAGTGCAAGTAAATTTTCTAATGCCAATCTATGCCATCTGCTGCTTTTATGCGAGAAAATTTCAATTTGAGCCAGACTATGTAGCTACTTTTGCGTCACTACGAAGACAAGCTAGAGTGCAAGCTAGACCTAAAGTCCAGGACCCTCAAAATCAATAGAACAGCTGCATGTACATGGTGGGCACTGCCGAGTACTTGTCCTTCTTGTACAGAGAGTATGACCATCCCCAGGAAAGTGGTGCCAGATGTCCTACTCATGTCATGTGTCGCGTGGAATTTTCCATGGCATGTATCTCTTGGCCGAAGCAGTGACCACATTCCTCACGAACAACATTTTCATTCCAGGAGTCCCTGCGCCACATAGGTAAAGGTGACAGAAGTTCTGCTGTCTGTGGCTGTTCCAGGAGATCAGGACCAGCATCTCCCCCTTAGACGTCGGCCTGAGCCTTACAGCATGGCCACAAGAACACATGAAAGTTATGCTGGGCATCGTACATTTGAAATGCTGCATTTCGAAAGGGGTTTTGTTGACATAAGTACAGGCAGTCTCCAGGTTAAGAACAAATGACTGATGGACACCTCATACTTACGAACATCCATAAAGTCTGTTATATAAAAAATATGAGTTAAATACAATGGTTCATAATAACGAAGAAATGCACTAGTAAGTGATGCTCCTGAAAACATTATGCGGCTTCTGCGGTTCATCAGTACAGTAGAGTCACATATATACAGTAGTTACTTGTATTATTGCTGTGTTATTATTACTATTATTATTTACTCTATTATTTTTGTTCCAACTTACCAACAAAATTGACTTAAAGACAGATTTAGGGAATGAATCTCATTCGTAACCTGAGAACTGTCTGTGTACACTTTTCAACAATGCCCTTCTTTTGAATTTTTTTAATCCTTTAAATTCTAATCTCTATTTAGAGAGGCGTACATATGAGAATTCTCTTGAAGTTGTGGAGCTATTCGTTAGCATGGAGCTATTCATTAGCATGGAGTTATTCGTTAGCCTGGAGCTATCCGTTAGCATGGAACTATTCGTTAGCATGGAGCTATTCCTTAGCATGGAGTTATTCGATAGCATGGAGTTATTCGATAGCCTGGAGCTATTCGATAGCATGGAGTTATTCGTTAGCCTGGAGCTATTCATTAGCATGGAGCTATTCGTTAGCATGGAGCTATTCGATAGCATGGAGCTATTCGATAGCATGGAGTTATTCGTTAGCCTGGAGCTATTCATTAGCATGGAGCTATTCGTTAGCATGGAGCTATTCGATAGCATGGAGCTATTCGATAGCAAGAGTTATTCGTTAGCCTGGAGCTATTCATTAGCATGGGACAATGCTGCGATGTAGTGATGCCACTGAAAGGCTTCGCACTTCACGCACAAAGACGGCACAGCAGTTAGCCTGTCTTTCAACTCGAGGCACCTCTACCATCAAACACCTGTTTGGTTTATGGCGCAGTCAGTCACTCAGCTGAATAAGCACTTTGTTAGCATACACTGCATGCAGCCGGATAACCCGCGGCTAATTTACATGGCCAGGGACTCTGGGCTATTTGAGTTTCCAGAGGCCCACCTACTATTTTGTACGCCGGTGTAGTTCGGTGGCGGTTATGAAACAAGGCTAGTTGAGGCCCCTGGCTTTAGCCTGTGCCCCTGTATACAATAACAGAGCTGCCAGCTTTGCTCAACTGGCTGGTGTGAGATTTTCAATTCAAGACAAGTCTGCACACACATTTACATATACGTAAGAGTTTCATTACCTTAGGGTTTCAAATTACCCCAACGCTTATGATGTAGCTAATTTTAGGTTTATAATGGAATAATATAGATTTGCCGTGAGATTTCTTGCGTGAGCGTGAGAGTCAGAAAGCGTGAGTGTCACGCCAGATAAGTGAGAGTTGGCAGCCCTGCAGTGATAATGATGAGTGATTATTGGAAGGTGGGGAAAGTGTCAAAGGTCAGCTACACTCATATATCCATCCACACTACTTCATGTGTTACTGGAAAGTTCTGGAGATTAGGCTACAAAACAAAACAGCACATATATACATAATTGTAACTGTAATTACTAGTAGTGGTATAATACTCTTACAATATAGTTTTATTTAACTTAATCAGACACACAGCAATGGGTCTGGCCCAGCAGTAATGACTATTAAACTAGGGCACGGCTGAGGCTCCGGAGCTTCTGCCCGGGTGACCCCGTGCGTTAGAGCCCCTCCCACCGATAGCCCTTGCCATCATGCACTCCCGTGCTGCAGCATGACTGTGAGCAGTCAGATCTCAGCTGCATAACTCTGAGCGTAGCTGCAGTTTCTGGATTTATGTAGAATATGCAAATACTGAATGCATATGAAACAACACTGAAGAAGCGCGGTGCATGTTGCTTCCATTTCCGTGACTGAAGACCCGCGACCTTAGGCTTAGCAAGGCGGCCGTCTCTGTGAGCCAAATGGTCTAAGTCAGCTCACCCTCGCAGCTAAACACAATTTGCAGTTTATTGCAGTGGAAGAGCGACATCAACAAAGTCTTTATTCAGATTAATGCTAGTGATGACGACTTGGCTGACTGTTGAAGATCTCCAGAATGCCGTTCATTCATTTGAATGTGGGCACCAGTGGTAGAGAACAGGGCCTACGGTAAAATGGAAAACTGGGGGAAATGCATATGCAACTGATGTCATGTTATTGTTCAAGAACTTAGAAGAATTGGCTGTGGATGAAAATGCTGAACGCACTCTCAGTGGATGCCCAGTGACTAGGACAGACTATATTATTTCTTTCAGCACACATAAGAAACATTGTTTATTGGCATTAATATTCTTTTGCATAGCCTTTGTGTGTGGAACCGTGCATTTCACAGGTCTATTTCAATGATAGTACTACTTCTCAGCCCAATAAATTTGATTTCACGCTGAGAACATGATTAGTGATTATGTTATCCATTCATTTTCTATAGCGCTTATCCTGTGCAGGGTCTCAGTTAGCTGGAGGTCGCTCCTGGAGACTGAGACCGCCGTGGCAGAGGGTCACCCTGTGCGGGACGCCACTCCATCGCAGGGGGCACTCACACACAGTCACATTAACGGGGCCTTGTGGAAGGCAGCCTGACTGCATACATTTGAAATTCAGGAGGGACACTGAAGTACCCAAGCAAAAGCACATGTGACCGGAGATGAGGACAAGGAGGACACTCACAACCGTGGGGATGTGATGCTGCAGTGAGACCCGCACGGCCACCCTGCTGCCTGCGCTCCTTTGTTAAAATGCAAAAACTTAAAAACCGTCTTCAATGGCCGACACTCACGACTTGTTTCACTCACAGCATGTATTATACACGGTGAATGACATCACTGGCACTCAAGTACGCATTCGCCATTCAAAGGTTAACCCCTAAACACACCTCCAGGCATTCCTGTGATATTAAAAATAGAAAATAACCATTAAAATATAAAAACAATTCATGTGTCAGTTGAATGGACCACATCCCTTTCTCTGTAACTGTGTACACATCGCTGTGGCCTGTCTTTGTGCCTCTTCCTGAAAGGAGCCTCCGTGAAAAGAAAATGACACAAAAAACAAGGAATGCAGTGCCACCTGCAGGATTAACCTCAACACGCACCTCCCCACGCATGCAGCAGGAAGTTCACAGCCTGACTGCTGAAGAATGCCATGTGTAAACACACTAAAACATCGCTGAGGGAGGAGCGGAATGGGAAACAGCTTCAAACGCTCTGTGTAGCCATTTCTTCCCTGAGCTAAATAGGTTGAGAATGACTCATGCTGCATTGTAACTGTAATTGCTCTGAACCATGCAAGGGTACTTACACATGTATAGAAATGTTACTTTCAAAAAAAAGTACAGACACTGTACTGTACAGGCTAAATAGGCAAGCAGTCAATTGATGTCATAAGCAAATGGCTCAATTAAAACCTTTTTACATAGTACCGAATGGTATTTGGATTTTCCTACTAAAAGTAATGAATTAAATAATTGTTGAGGCTGTCCCACTACACATTTTACTTCCCAGGATAGTCATAATTAAATGATCTGATATATATGTCATACATGGGTAAATATAGTTCATAATGCGTTTTTTTCTTCATCATAATATCGAACACCTTCATATCTACCTTGTTGGTGAGCTCAGGCTTTATTCATTTTAAAGAAAACGTGCATTTTTAGTTCTGTGTTCTGCAGTGTTGAGAAATGCATTAAGAATATATAAACAAACCACTCCAGGTCCAATGTTACATTCGAACATCATTTAAGCTTCACAATAAAGTGGAAACAAGCGGTCTTCTGTGGAATTTCTGAATTCAAAAAAACATTTTTACTAAACTGAAACCCAGCCCTCTTTACTATTAACAATGATTATAGTTTTATAACTAGGCCACCAGTGTGATGGGCTGGTGCCCCAACCTGGGTTGTTCCCTGCCTGGTGCCAATAGCTTCTGGGATAGGCTCCGGACCCCCCGTGACCCTGCATCAGACAGGCAAGTACAGAAAATGGATGGACAACAATAATGATGCATTATTAATCTCCGTGGGCAAATTCTCCTTTCATCTACCCCATCCTGCTCTCCCTGAGACATGCAGACACATATAGAGGTGAGAACAACCTTGGGGGTGACAACAAGGGGTCATGTACCTATGGCACCTGAGGAGATAGGGTTACGGGCCTCAAGGACCCACAGACATGCGATTATCCTACTAAGGCTGGGCTTGAACCAATGACCTTCTGTCCAACAATCTGTCAACCTAGGATTTGAGCAACAGGGAAACTGCCTCACCCAGGACGGTGATGCATGTGGCCTAAGGGGGTTTGGGTAAGCAGCTCTGGCATAACCCTTATCTGGAAATCCTACCTCATTTGAAGGTACTTACACATCTTTCTGACCGGGGGAATCTCCGGAGCCTGTCACCCTCCTGAGAGACCCATATGGAAGGGATCTCTCTCATACATCCGCTTAAGGTCCACGCTGAGCTGTAGGTCAGTTCTGAGAAGGTCTCTCTGGGAGAATAGAATAGATCACACAGGTGTTAGACGCTTAGCACAATCACCTCTGACCAGCTGGCGATGCTTCGGCTCTGTATACTGACGGTATGTTATTATGACAGTGCTGTCATTAAACACGATCTCCAGTCGGAGTCTCTATTCACATTCCTCAGCATTACATAGCGTTTTCACACAAACGAGCGCACACACACACACACACACACACACACACACACGCACGAGACATGATATGGCTGGTTACAGGCATCACCACGGATCATCGTCCACCTGCCCACAGCAAAGTAATAAAATACCACCATGTTACGTCTCGCCCCAGCCACCAGCATCATTAAAAAAGGAACAGCTATATTGTGTTATGCCGTGTTCATTCTCACTTGCACCATTTCCGTGCACAAATTTATTCAGGTCTGCATCCTCTTTAGTTTACGTAAGAAATTACTTTATAATTCTTAACATAAATTCAGTACCCAACAAAAATCTGTACCAGGGAAGGGAATTATTTACGTCAGTGTTAAAATATATATATTTTTTTTTTGTGACTGTATGCTATGCAGTGTTCTTCCACAAAGCCAAAAGTAGCCCAACGCCACTAAAATACTCAAACTTCACAATGTCTTCTCTGCAGCATATTCCTGGGGCTTCACTGGCCCGACAGCGTCTCACTAAAAATGGCACCACAACTTCGCCGTTTGCCCAGAACAACTTTTACATCTGTGCCAATCCCATTTGCTCATCGATGATGAAGTGAAACCAAGTTGCAAGTACCCTAATTTCTTAAGCCAACTGAGAAAGTTTCCACAGAGCATAACAAACTCTCGAACACAAAGCAGTGTGGATGGATGCAACATCATATTTTATCTTTGTTACTTTAACCAGGCCTTAAATGTATCTATCCACAGATCTTCTATAATCACTCACCCACTGCATGGTGTGGTGAGCTTGGAACACATCCCAGGAAATGTAGGATGCCTGGGGTCATCCACTCGCATAAATGGACACTCACTTAAAGGGCATTTGGAGACCCCCAAGTCACTTGGGAGGAAACAAGCGCACTAGGAAACAAAACCAAATAACTCTGTAGGTGTGAGGCCTCAGTCTTGCCCCCCTGAGCTGCTGAAAAGCCAGTTTTTAAATTATTAATATGACAGTTTTCACGCAGTAAAGTGCTTCTTCTTGACTAGCTTAAAAATGTACCTTAAAACCTGCAAGAAATGATAGTATATAATCCATATGCAATCCATACTGTGTTGATTGTTCCTTGAAAACCTGAGGGACCAGAAAGCATGGAGGTGATGGGAGCGACGGCTTCATTTCCCATGAGGTTCCACAGCATTGTTCTTTGACTTAGGTAGAGTGACCAGATAATCCAAGTCAGGAAGGAAATTGCGAGCTAGTTCAGGTTTTAGAAACTCTTTTAAAACTGAGAGGCTCCTGTGATCGGCTAGATAGTTCAGTTCTTCTCGTGCTTTGACTGGTTTGTTTCCTTGATTGAAAGAGTCCAGCTGTTTCACATTAACATTAGTGACACATGCATGATTGTAGGAGACTGACCAATCAGCACGCAGCAAGAACTCGGTGCTTTAGTGAATTCCAGGTCTTTTTGATTGAAATGGTAGTTTACAAATCAGTCCTAGCTCACAAATCAGTCCCTGGAATGGGTTATCTGCTCACTCTACCCAACAGTAAAGTATAATGTTGACTTTGTACTCCACAATCCCCAAATGTCTTGATTCCCCGTAAAAAAAAACTATACGTGAAATATTTTCACTTCCTCTCCATTGATCACATTTCCTTCGTTCCAAAGCAGTGAGTGTGCTGAATGAATGACAAGAAAAAACATCCTGATAATTTCAGATCAGCATGACTGTTTTATTGCTAGTGGTAAGTATTCAGGGATGAGTCCTTCAGCCTTTGGGTGACACCGCAAACCTCCTCTTGCTCTTTGTCCAGAAAGCTCAGCAAAAGGTGACTCATCTCGACCTGTGACATTTTTCCGCTACTCAGTGTCCCAGCTTTTCTTCGTACCGCAGGCCTTACGAACACAGACCCCTGACTAACATGTCATGTGATGCCTCGACAAGACTGACATGACACAGCCTGAGATGGAGGGGGGCTGGTTTCCATACAACCACCTTGAATTTATTTACAACAGCAATGCATGAAAACATCAGTATATAAGAGTTCACAAGAGCACCACTAGAGAATTCTCAAAATATATGAAAGCAAAAAGTTTGGGAATATCATCATCAGGGCCATAGACTTAAGCAATAACATATGACAAGGAGTGCGATTGTGCTCCAGTATACCATGACTGTGATTCGGTCGTAGGCACGAGGCTGCAGGCAGAGTACCAAAGAGTACAATAGATAAAACTTGATTATTTATTTGAACATTTACCGGTCTCATTTACTGGCAGGAAAACAAATAGTTCCTGTCAGCCAACCGTTGAGTGTTATCAAGCAACACAAACAGCTCACCCACTGCCAACTTCGTTCCATCATTTAAATTTAAATGTAACAGTTTTTAGATACACGTGTAAAGCAGAATGATACGTCTGATGTGAAATGTCCGAGTGCGGTTATATTCTGATAACTGCACCCACAGAACGCTTCTTGTCCAATCATATTTCTAGGTTAGGAACTAACTGTTATATAAATACAGTTAAAAACAATTTTTGAAATAAATAACTGTATTGCACAGCAGTTTAGTTAATGTATAGCACCATGTCCTACAGGTTACAAAACAGTACATTCGACGTACTTCTTTTTCAAGATGTAAGTATTTTTTTCACAAGGTTAGCTTAGCTACTTTTCACCCATCACTCTTGCTTAGCTTTTGTTGAAGCCTTTTGGGGAAGTCATTGTTCAATCTAATATACATTTCTGATGACATTTTCTATAATACTTCTGACATGTTGTGAGAATGTTGTATAAATAGGATAATTTGCAGACATACTTAGCATTACTTGGCAGATTTGTTTTTATCAGAGATGGAGAATTGTTTAAAATGTTACTTTTCTTTATTAACTAGAACACTCATAAGCTTATAGTGAGTTTTTTGACAAAGTTATACATCTATAGATCAAATCTATGTGCAACATCATAAAGTAACTGACCTTCACGTATAACTCAGATCACATCAGTTTGAACCATTAAAACATCAGCAACGTTTAAGTCTGGGTGACGGGGGCGTGTCCCTGTCCCTGGGTAAGGGGGGTGTGTCCCTGTCTCTGAGTGATCGGGGTGTGTCCCTGTACCTGGGTGACGGGGGCCTGTCCCAGTCCGTGAGTGATGGGGGTGTGTCAACAGTAAGAGGAGGAGAGGCCCTGCCAAGAGTGCTTCAGGATCGGGGGGCAGTGTGTGGCTCAGTGGACTAAGGCTTTGTATCTGGGGTCAGAAGGTCCCCAGCCTCTGTACCTGGGGTCAGAAGGTCCCCAGTTCAAGCCTGACTTTGGCAGAATAGTCATGCCTGTAGGCCCTTGAGCGAGATCCTTAACCCCCAGCTACATGGGGCTGCTCCAGGTAACTGCCATTCACTGCCATGCAGGCTTACTCTGACCTACAGAGATCAAGTTGGGGGAGGTGTAAAGAGAATTTCCCCATGGTGATCAATAAAGTCTCCTTTTTATAATGCACAGTCACCTCTCCCCACTCCCTCTTTTTCCTCCCCGGCTGCCCCGCCCCCACGTTGGACCTCACCCAGAAAGGCTGACCAAGGTGGTCTGCACCCCAGAAACAGAAACCACATTCCAAGTCCTGAAAATAGCCCATACTTCAGAACTCACTGTAAGTGCCCCTGCCCACAGCCAGCTGTTCCAAATCCATATGGATGCATTCGACAGTTGCCGTAAGCTGACTCCACCGGAGATAAAATTCTCCGCAGTGGGGAGCGACGCACAGCCATTAAATGGACAGCGACCAACAAAAATACCACATAGTCAAGGAGATTGCGGATTCTGTGACAGGCGATTTATGCCGGTCGGTAAAAACCCCGACAGTGGATCTCCAGGAGGAAGGGATCCCTCTTCCCAGCGGTCACATTAAAGGTGTAAATAATTCAGAAAATGTTAATCATCACAGGGTTGCCAGCTCTGGTCAGCTCTCTGGAGTGAGATCTTCAACTCGAGACAAGTCCACACACGCTTGCACACATGCACACGCATTTACATGTATGTAAGAGTATTATTACCTGTAGGGTGTGCGAACTGACCTGACACTTTTAATGTAGCTAATTTTAGGCTTATAATGGAATAAAATAAATTTGCTGTAAAATTTCTTGCCTGATTCTGAAAGCATGAGTGCCACGCCAGATGCGTGAGAGTCGCCAACCCTGCGTCTTGTTTGCTGCCTTTCACTCAAGTCAGCTTGAAACTTCCATTAAATTTGCATAGAAAATGCAAATCAGACAAATTCCTGACATCAAAACAAAGAACTTAAATGCCCTAGACAGCTATTTAGGCTAATTAATAAATACACAAAAACAGATGTATAGAAGGAAACACTAGATAGATATTTGTTCATGATTTGTACTTGAGTGGTAACTGATTTACTAAGTTACCTGTGCCCCTTCAAGTAAAGTATTACCATAAATAGTTAATCAACATGAATTTTAGCAGCATAAAATGTATCTAAGAAGACATAAAATGAAGAACTAAATATTCTGAAGGATCAACATTTAGAAATCATATTGGTTAATCCTATAACCAGACAAAGGTAGACTAGAAGAGATTAATCAGTGAAATTCGATTTACACTGACTAGAGATAGATCCAAAAACAGAATATTGGCTGACCTTCTGCTGCCTCGTAAGTGGTAGCCACAAAGTAAACCCGGTAGTCATGGTGAGGGAGCCGCTCGCGACAGAGAAGCAGGACACAGGAGCGTTTATGCTGGACGGGGATGGCAGGACACACAGAGTCCACAGTGGCCGGATCGCTTCAGGCGCCTTTCTGGCTGTGAGCATGACTGACGCTCTTGTGATGCGGCAGTACCCCGACGTGATGGGAGAAAAAAACGCCAAAGTCGCTTCATCACCTGTGATAATGGAATTATCCCATTGGTTGACTTTTATCCAGCTTATAGTTAAGAAAACGACATTGTCTCTGAATGATTATCCATCTTCCACACACATACACAGTTTTCCACGACTGGAAAATCATGATAAATGATTACGATTACTAAAGCAACACCCAGAGCAAATGACCTTCATATTAATCCAGTTGTGCTGGAAAGTCTTTTATATTTTGTACTTCTTTAAAATAGTGTTTCAACAACAATGGTAAGGTCAATCACCCCAACAGAACCTTTTAAGATCCAGGTGAAAAATTAGCAAGTGGTTTAGAGGTTCTGTGAAAGTAGTGATTTTCCCTCTGAGACTTCAAATTAAACTACATTTATTTGATACCATGATAAAACCATTGGCAAAGTCAGTGCATCAGTTGTAAGAGGACGGCAGTGAAGACTGTGTGGCATGCGAAAGGCCCCAGCTGTGGAAATAAGAGCCATCGCATGAGGAGCAGATGTGGGGAGTTTCATGTTCTGCCTAGTCATCAATGTGGTATCCTCACAGAAATGGTTAAAAACACGTGCAGGTCCTAGGATTTCATGTGGGGCCTCGTCGTAGTGGCCAGCTGTAGGGGTATGGCCTTAACAGGTGTGTGAGTGTGTGTATGTGTGCGTGCATGCATGTGTGTGTGGATTATGTTGTGGGAACCAAATATCCCAACAATGTGATAAAAACCTGATACTTGTGGGCACTACCTTTTTGCCTTTCTGAATTTTATAAAAAATCTATTAAATTCTAAAAATGCCAAATATTATTTTTTTGTTTGTTTGCTTGTTTTTGGTTATTTCTGGTTAGGGAGTATGGTTCTCACTGTGCTTCCTTGGGGGGTACTGCAGGTGCACCACAACCCTTCACTGGATAACTGGTTAGGGAAGCTGGAGGATACTTACACAGTAAATCGTTTCCATTTTTTATCGCTCAACAGACATGGCACATGATGAGGCATCAAACAAAAATGTATGGATGTTTTCTCAACCGAGAAATCATACACCAAAGCTAGTCACGAGTTGACTTTAGATGCACAGTTTAAAGATCTAAAAGTAATTTTGAATGCTGGACATTATATATACATGTTTCAGTAGTACCACTAGTTGAGGGTCAGCAGTTAAAAATGTTGATAGAGATACGCTGATTAAATAACAGCCATCCTGTTATTTCACAGTATACGTGCAGATAAGTGTTATTTAATTTTACCAGGAGCTCGACAAATCATTACTGCGAATAGAATTGTTTCGGTTGATGATGTAGCTATGACTATTTTTGAGTAAGCTTAACAGTAAGCGGATTAGCGCTAAGCAGATGAAAGAGCCTTTGCTATTACAGTATCGCACTGTTAAAATAAGATACACAGATTCCCAAACCCCCAGTGAATAAATGAGAAAATGAAAATTACATTAATAAAATAAGTACTGAGGGGCCTTGAGGAAGCTCTCGTTTACTGGGCATTAGCACCTGGCTTTCAGCAGTTACTATTCCTTTCAAGGTGGGGTTAGACCAGGGGGGCCTAGCTTATCTGCGAAGGGCCGCTGTGTATGCGGGTTTCTGGGATAACATTTAGGTCAGGGGTTCAAACCCAGGTGTGAGGACTCTTTGGCCAATCAGTCCTCGAATTAGTCATCTAATTAGGGAGTTGCAGCAAAAGATTTGTGGACTAGATTGCCCACCCCTGGGATAGACAGCACTACGCTTCCAATACCTTCCCATATTGAAGTGCTTCCTAATCATGACGAATGATTGTCCCTGCAACCCTGTACAGGATAAGCAGCTGGAAAACAGATAAATTGATCTTTAATAAATGCTAAATGACCATAAAATGTGAATGACTGGGCTATTAAAATGGTACAGCACTACATAAAAGGGCTGAACTCAAGCCCAGTATTAGTCAGAACTCAGTTGTACTGCTACAGAACCACTTGATATGTAGATAACATATTGCTTGGTCATGGCCAGCAAGAGTCATAACCGGCAAGAGTCATGGCCAGCGAGAGTCATGACCAACAAGAGTCACGGCCAGCGAGAGTCACAGCTGAGAAGGGTCACATCCAGTGAAGGTCATGACTGGCGAGAGTCACAGCCAGTGCGAGTCATGACAGGCAAGATTCATGGCCAATGAGGGTCACAGTCAATGAGGGTCACAGCCAATGAGGGTTACAGCCAGTGAGATTCACAACCAATAAGGGTCACCACTGGCGAGATTCACGGCCAATGAGGGTCACAGCCAGCAAGATTCACGGTCAATGAGGGTCACAGCCAGCAAGTGTCCTGACCTGCAGGGCCCCAATTTTTTATATTTATTTGTTTGTTTAGTTATTTGTGGATGTTTAGATCTTTGTTACATAACAGTTAATAATAATAGCTATAATACTAAACCACATATCAACAAAAAAGGAAACTGGAAATAGTAAAAAAAAATATATATTAAGCAAAGCATAACAAGAACCTTGCTAAGGAAGTACAATTCTATGTGCTCCAAATGTTAAGGATTTAAGAAATTTAGTTAAGGATTGGTGAGGCTCCTCGGAAACCATCAGGCCTGAGAGGAGCATGAAGCCGTAGTATGCAGAGATCTTACTGAGCTCACAGGGAAGTTAGCTGGAGATGTAGGTGTTGGAGCCCGGTAAAATGCCAGATCAACAACGTCTGAGGGACGTTCTGTGAGTGTGAAGACGCCATCATGGTACGGGCTCTGAAAGCATGAAATCCAGCCAGAAGCAAAGATTTCAAAGCCAGCTCACTTGATGTTAATGAAATTTACCAGTGGAAAGTCGTGGTATTTCTACATTTGGAAGTTTCCTGTCCTCCCACAAGCTGATATTTATATATGTGCAGAGATGCTCTTCGTCTTTCGCCTGGTGTGAGACGCTTTATTACCAAGCAGACTGAGCAACAGGCGCCCACTCGCCAGCCCAGCTACCATGTCCCTCAAGCTCTGTCCTGAAATGCGGGCACTCGGGATGCCACACGGCAGTGCCACCCCCAGCCTGCTGGTTTCCAGGTTGGTGCTGATGCCAGAAGTGGTATGGCTATGAACCTTGGGGGCGACGCCTGCCTGAGTGGATCGCTGTATCCATGGAGCATCAACCTGCTTTCCGGCCTTTGCTCCGTTACCCTTCTGCCACTTGACTGAACCAAAGTCTAGTCACCCCCCTAATTCCCCCGCGGTACCCCCCGGTCAGCCCACCCCTCTGCTCCGCTGCCATCTGACAGGAGGTTCTCCCACCTCAAAGTCAGGACAGCGAAGCTTAAAAACAGCCTTTTTTTTCACCCGGCTTTTTGACTGTCTGCCCCCTCCCACTCTAAGGCTGATAAGACTAGGGGTGTACTCACTAACCCCCTCTCGTACTTAAACCACAACACTGTAACTAAATTTATTGCATTTTTCTGTTAATTCAATTCCATTTCCCATTTGCATGACTGTGTTTTTCTAATTGTATTTTTCTATCTGTCATGTCCATGACTCAATATGTCACATTTAAATGTCTTATATATTTATATTCTATTCATTACTCTGTGTTTGCACCACTGAAATATCATCTTGGTGTATGACCGATTCATCATGTACCTGCAATAAATGACAATAAAGAATACTTTGACTGCATCACACTCGAGCTGAACATGTCAGTGTGATACCAATAATCTTGACGGTTTCAGACCAGGGGCGGCATGGTGGTGCAGTGGTTAGCACTGTTGCCTCACACCTCTGGGACCCGGGTTCGAATCCCCGTCTGGGTCACATGTGTGTGGAGTTTGCATGTTCTCCCCATGTCGTCGTGGGGTTTCCTCCGGGT
>JAODJX010000040.1:6494598-6508578 GCA_026776945.1 Isichthys henryi | reverse complement strand
CCTGCTATGTCACATTGTCACATATGGGTTAAATGCAGAGGACACATTTCGTTGTTGTGCACTGTGTGCTGTGGTGTATCAACAATGACAGCTAATCATTAAATTAATTTAAATGAATTAATTAATTATTAAATACTCACTCCGGCTAATCACTGTCACTGCTCACTGCCGCTAATGATTGTCACTACTCACTGTGGCTAGTCACTGTTGCCAATCACTGATTCATGATTCAAGAGGTTTATTCATCATGTACACAGTTGTTCACATAAAACATGAAGTGGAATGTAACCTTGGTCACTCCGAGCAGCTGTGCATAATAACAAAATATAGAGAAAAAATAAGGAAAAATAATCAAATAAAAAAATACATTAAATGTTCAGCTGTACATAATCTATACATAAATGATAGGTAATAGGTATTTAGCTGTGCAATATAAGTGCAATGTGCAGGAGGACTGAGGTATGTGCCAACAATTTGGACAGTGTAAACGCAGTACCTAGAAGCATTGAGTATTATCCTGGTTTAGGAGTCTTATGACCTGGGGGAAAAAGCTCCTCTTTGACCTTTCAGTTCTGGTCATAAGGCTGCGGAAGCATTTGCCTGAATTCAGCAGGCAAAACAGAGAGTTATTGGGGTGGGATGGATCCTTGGAGATTTTTGTTGCTCTGGTCCTATAGTGGCTGTTGTAGATGTCTTGTCGGGAGGGCAAAGCAGATCTGGGGCAGTGCTCAGCTGCTTTAACCACCCTCTGCAGGGCTTTCCGTTCCTGGGCAGAGCAGTTCCCGTACCACAATATGATGCTCATGGTAAGGATGCTCTCTATGGCAGCAGAGTAGAAGGCCTTTAGGACAGCAAGAGAGACGTTAAACCTCCCCAGCTAATCACTGCTATTAGTCACTGCTGCTAATCACTGTCACTACTCACTGCGGCTAGTCACTGTCGCTAATCACTGTCACTAGTTCCGCTGGAAACAAGTTTTGGCTTCACCCTTTTCTCCGTCTATTTTATTTCAGCCCAAGCAGCAGCCTCAGTCAGTGTTGCTAGGTAACATCCTGCACCAAACATCTGACATCAGCACCAAGCCAAAGTTTGTTTGGCCAACATTCACAGCAGCAGGTTTGGCCACATGCTTTTCCATAACCATTTGCTGCTTTTCGTCACATGCAGTGAGGTGACATTTTTAGACCCTCCCTGTCACCCCGTCATGCAGGACAGCGGTCATTGCTGACTGATGCACAGTTGCTCCTCATCCACCCATTGTATCTTATGTTGTTTTTCATTTTCACAATGGCTACCCCTGCTCACTTCCTCATCGCCCTTGTTCCATGAACAGACAGGAGCAGTGTGCTGTGATTCATCCCTCTACCTAAAAATCGTTGATGTAGAAAATGACTGTAGTGAATATTAAAGTAACACTCTACTCGAGGGGGCACAATGTAGTGTTATGCTTTTATTTATGTATTAATTAACCATAAAGGTCTTAGTTACAAACTTATCTCATCTTTGTTCATCATTAATGAATCATGACAATCTCTTACCTCAAGCAGTTATTTATATTTCTTACTATATCTGTGAATTCTATAAACATTTGTGAATTACTGAAGGAACAGATTTTTAGGTGAGATATGTGTCATGGAGTTAAAACCAGATTCATGGAAGGATTGATCTAACAACCTTCAGATTATGAAACTGACACAATGCCAACTTCACCAAGGAGACAGAAAGCAGAACAAATAACTTCAGTTCTAGAATTTAATTTGAATATTAATTAACTTTCAGTTCTTAATAAAATATGTTATTTGTATGATATTTCATATATAAACATGATTACACACCTCCTGCCCTCGAGGCATAGACTTCACAGAGATATCCCAGAGCGATACTTCCGGTATATTTTCCCCTACAGCGTAGCCGGAAATGACGTGCTGACGTTGGAGCTGAAGCTGCACATCCCTTCTCCATCCTGCTTATTTTCTACCGTCTCTGCTGCGAGTCTGGGCCGTACATGACCCAGCATCGTTCTGCTTGGGTCTGCCTTCGGCTCTCCATATTCTCCGTTTTACTTCTGCGGCGTGAACTCGTACTTCCCTGACCGCAAACCTTAACGTTTTCTGCGAGTGAAACGTGTCAGACTCGCCACGTCCGTAGCTGTCCGAATCGCTAGTTGTCTGGACACGAGCTAAATAAAGGAACATGTCAAACCCCGGCGGCGGAGAGTTTGGTAACCCCCTGCGGAAATTCAAGCTGGTCTTCCTGGGCGAGCAGAGCGGTGAGTGCTCGTATGTTAAATACTGAATGAGGCGGCTGGTTAGTACGTGAGCTGAATTTCCGAAGCGTCTAGACTGAAAGCGGAGCTAGGCGAGGATGGGGCGGTGAAGGTGAGGCCGCCTGCTGTAATGACGGCCGGATCGCAGGGCCCAGAGGATCAGTGGGGGACGAGATGGGGAGAAACCTGGGTGGGGACGATTCCTGATCGAGGCCAGGCAAGGACCGTGGAGCCGCCAGCTGCTGCTGTCGTGTTGTTTCGCGATAGATATCGCCCGTATTTAGCCGTCTGTCATACTTGTGCGCTTCGATCGCCGTTTCCTTTGAAATTACGCTACGCCTTGCCGCTGCCACGTTTCAACGGGACGGTCAATGGTGGCGTTTCGTATGCGGCACCGCCGAACGCTGGCACATCTGCTCACGCCGTAATAGCGCTTTATTAGCACATCGGACCATTTAATTCATTCGTAATCGTTTATTTGCGTTCCAGTTTAACTTGGCCCGACGAGAAAGGTGTGCGCTGCGCATATTCCCGTTTATAGCGGACCTGATATCCCACCTTCCCGGCGCATAGAAATCTGCCGGCCTGCAGACGGGCTGCCAAAATTCCGCATCTCGCTTTTACTGTCTGCATGTCTGTTGCATTTCATGCGTCTCTCTGCCCCGATTAGTCCGTCAGGATTTCTTGCTGTTAATGCCATTTCTGGCGATACACAGCAGGATATAAGTGTGTGAATTTAGATGGGAGAATTCTGTTAATTATTAATAGTGCTAATATAAATTAAAATATGCATTGGTATCCTTGGATATTGGTATATCCAGGGAGCTACCGATTCTGTATTTCTCATAAGTCACGTTATAGGTTATAATGTCAAAATGCTTGAATAATATCCGTATGTGTGTTTATGTACAAATAACCGGCTTTGGTGGTTTTCATATGAACGCCGTCGCAAAGCCCGGGCGCATCTCGCTGCCACCCCCAGCGAACCTCACCCTTTTGCAAGGCGCAGGAGCCTTTACGCAGATTAATGCTATTTGCTGTGGGCTCTTTTGTTTCTTAGTGATCGATAAATAATTTCCCCCTGCATAAAAAGTTGTGACTTCATATTAGCATCAGAAAACAACCCCCTCTCTTCAGTGCCTGGTAATATTTTAAATTAAACGGGAATAGTGGTGTTATGTTGCAAATTAAAAAATAAAGACTTCTATTAAAGTCCCATAAATTGCCTGGAACTTGGCAAAATCAGCAATGCATCGAGTCTGTTTGCCCATACTAATAAAACACACCGTTTGCGCTGAAAAGTTATGAGTTTTCAGCCAACTTTTTTTTTTTTTATTGATATATCCCAAATTATGCCTCGCCTTACATTTCAGTGCTGCAACTGCTTTCTTAACTAGGACGGGGTGAATAAAAGCTTTTGTTTCACCCTTGTTGATCACGGCTCTTGTTAACTTGGGAGAGTAATCAGGAAGGTATTTTCAGTAAAAGATACGATAGTCTTTTCCAAAACGAAGGCATTTGTGAACTGTAGGGACAGACGACCCTAAGCAGTAACCGGATTTCTGCATCATTCACGTTGTGGAATGAATTCTCAGTCTGATTTCCTTGTTTATTTGTTTTGAAAATCTTGTTACTCTCTGTGCCAGGATGGTGATGCCACTGATGGTACGGGAAGAAAAAGACACTGAAATGGATTATAATGCGATGAATATGATGAGTTTCATTGATTAGTGTGTGTTATTTTGTTTATTTTGTAATGCATGTGTTTGGCAGTCCAGTTAGTCTTGGTAGCAAATTTTGCAGATTGAAAACCTGTTTTTGGTTACATTTGTAGCAATTTGTTTTGACCTGTTTTTTATTGATGTATTATTCCTGTGTGCACTCTTAGCTTCCTGTTTAAACTGATTTGCTTTTTTTCTCTCTGTGCTTCTGTTGTCAGTGGGGAAGACCTCGCTGATCACCAGGTTCATGTATGACAGCTTTGATAACACATACCAGGTATGACCCACGTGCCTCCCCACTGTCGCTGCAGGCCGTTACCTCTGCCATGCAGCTACACTTAAATGCAATACAAATCAAGCACGCCTTGCAGTTTTACGCAAGTGAGGGAGTTTGGGTGTGGGGAAAGGAAGGTAAACTGATATATTTTAAAGGATACGGGTTTTAGGATTACTCACATATTAAGGAAGATTAAATGGAAAAATCCATTTCTATGCATATAATCTGCTTACAGTACTTACAGCATTCTTAATAGTATTCATACTAATTAATGCTTTTTTTAAGGCAACTATCGGCATAGACTTTCTGTCGAAAACCATGTATTTGGAAGACCGTACGGTAAGTGCAACTTTATTGAAAATACTACTTTTCTTGAATTGGTCAGTGTGTTTGTCATTGTTTATCAATGGATTCTTGTTAAATCTTCTTATTTCTAACTGGGTTCACAGTCCTTTGTGTCACTATGCTAGCCTTCATTGCTATCCATTGTTTAGCGCTTGGGTACCATGTTCTCTTTTCATTGCTGTTTTTTTTACTTTCTTAAATTTAATCTTTTTTTGAGTTTTATTATTTTAAATGAGACTTCTGATCTGATCAGTGAGCTTTTGCAAAGTGATTCCAATGTATTGAACATTCCGGCCCGTTTCGAGAACCTTCAGAATGTCCTTCTCCCGGGCGAATTTCAGAAATAGGCTTAATCCTGGATAACTAACTGCTCGTGCTGCCACACAGCGACGGTTTTTACGCCACCGTTCTGTTACGTTTCTGTTGTTTTGTTTTCTGTTAAGTTCTGTTTTTTTTTTCCTTTTGTTTCATTACTTCGTCACCTTGCCCCAACACACACTTGGCTGTTTGCCACATTCCGCCCCTGTCCCGCGTGTCATGCGGACGTGGCCCCCAGATTCGCCTCCAGTTGTGGGACACAGCAGGGCAGGAACGTTTCCGCAGCCTCATCCCCAGCTACATCCGCGACTCGGCCGCTGCCGTGGTGGTTTATGACATCGCAAGTAGGTACCGCTCCCACCGCCCTTATTCCCTGCCCACAAGGGTCCCACCTCCCACGTGCTGCTGGTGTCGGTGGCACCTTCGGGCTTGTTGGACTGGACCTTCGCTTGAAGCGAGACTGGGGCTCTGGCCAGCTAATTTCCCCTATGAGGCTTTCATTACCCTCATTCTCTGAGGCCCGTCTTTGTCATTCTCACTTGCTTTGCATGCTCTGCGCTCCGTCTTGCAGAAATCGAAATCGTCTTTCTGTCTCAAATCACAGGGTGCTTCTGTGCCGGACATGTGCAGGAGGAAGCGTGTTGTTCAAAATTGGTGGTTACAGTGGCGTAAAAGCATCTGTGGAATGCTGTCTGTCCAGCTCTTTGCGATAGAGCAGGAACTCCGGAGAACGCAGCTGAATAACAGCTCTTCGGATGCTGCCATAGATTGCCGTTAAATTTCAGTGTCATCGTATAGATCTAGGGCTGGGCGACGTGAGATAAAAACATTATCGCAAATTTAGTTTTTTAGTCATTTACCTCTAACGATAAATTCACATTTATTGTCACTAGATGTGCCATGTCATGATTACGTTTTTTTTAACCCTGAAAAATTTAATTGCGGCTACCTATATTGCAGCATTGTTTCAAAATGGGATTCAGTTATTTAAATAAGGTGGAACAGCCTCTGTCTTATCTCCAGAGGTGGAAATTTCAGGTCCAGAAAGTAAAAATCCAGACTAGGATTTTGTTTCAACCAGTTGAGGATAAAGAGTCAGTCTCATTGTACTGAAGTACTTGGTTGAAACAAAATTCTGGTCTGGATTTTTACTTTCTAGACGTGAAATTTCCACCTCTGCTTATCTCTATCTATGACATACCTCATGAAATAGTTTTCAGTAAAATGCAATTTGCAGATTACTAATGTTTATTTTAAAATGTTTTCCATAAGGCATTATTGGAATAAATCCCGCCATAAGCACAGTTTTCAGTTTCTCTTTCTGGCCGTGCACTCTTCATATTCAGTGACACGGCTTTGCTTTAAGTCAGTGGTTCCTGAGTTAGGGGGTTGGGACATGATGTCTAGAATATGTGAATGAAATTTAAAGTGCTGTGGGAATTGGCAGAGACTTCTTGATTTGATGACATATTGATATTTGTTTGCTGATTCAATATGTATCGTGATTTTTAAATGGCATTTGCTGAATTAGATGCATTTCAGGTCTACATTATGCTAATTGTGGCTGTGAGCTGGATACAGAGAACTCAGGGTCCCTCCCACATCACTTAAGTCAGTAGTTTTCGGGACATTTTGGTTTCCCAGGAAATTTCAGCAGCACTGGAGAGGGAGTAGTTAAGACCAAGACTGTCTGTTGGCCTTGTTATACCGAACACAGATATTGTCTGAAAGACATCCAACATGTTAACTCATTTGGGAAGGTACCATCTGAATGTGTGTATGACCAGAGCAAGGCAGAAACAGCTTCTGCAAGTCAGTCTTCCCTGGGCATTTTACAGCACTTTGCCAGGAAATTCAAACAAATGTAGGGGCTTGTATGGCTACAGATATGTGACCTTACTCAGAAGTAGAGAACAAGGGATTTAGTTCGTTAACATTGCTATTATGCAATCTTACTTTGGAATGTTGTATTTTACAAATTTTTTTATATCGTGCAAATAAGTGTCTCAACTTTAGTTATTCAGTCATCAACGTACACGCCACCTAGTAGGGATGGTGAGTGTGCCACTTATTTTTGGGGGTCGTAGGCTAAACAGTTTAGGAACCAATGCTCTAAGTGACGGGACATCTTCTGATAGCCTTTCTTGCAGAAATCATTTTCCGACAGTTGACATTTCACCTTGTTCAGTATCTTGGCTGCTGAAGCCGAAATACAACCAAGCAATCGATGCTGTGTCCTTTTTTGGTAGCAGATCACCGTCCTTCCCTTACAGGGGTTCGACATCAACACTCGTGATGTCTGTCTACATGATGCCTATCTACATTTGGTTTCAACTTTGGTAGGGACCAAATCAGCCCTCCTCACCCCCCCAAACATATAAACTGTCAAAAAGGGTTCAGCCCTGGTACGGTTTTGTTCCTGAAGGGCCAAATAACATTAATGTACCCCCAATGGGACAGAAACGTTCCTGAGTCCGTTTCTGTACCTTAAAAGGTATATTTACCTATAGCTAGGTAGTGACAGGTAACAAGTAATTGTACCGTCATAGGTCAAATCGGTCCTTTTTGTTCTGACTGTGTGCTCCAGCAATATCACTAGGGGTGATCCCTGCCGTCCAAACCCAAATCTGCCCCCTTCTCTGTCTACACATGCCCAGTGCTTTGTTTTGGTGTTGAGGGTGAAGAGTGACATCTGGATGATGCGGAAGCTCGTGGATGAGTGCAGCACAAGGGCAGTGTGGTTTTTAAAGGAACGGCTTATGAAAGTGAACAGCAGGGGAAGTAATTGCAGGATATACCGACATTTTAATGTAAAATGAACGTTACACCGCCCAGCCCTACACAGAACCTTGTTTTTTTGCTCTCTGGTGCTTTAGGTTGGCATTTCAGCTGTTGCTAGACTGTGTTTTCCTTGTTCATGTCAGTCTCTTTTAACACGGAAGCAAAGCTTATTCCTTCTTTGCGGCCCTTTATACTTCTCTCCTGTCTTTTCCCTTTCCTCTTCTTCCTCCTCCTTCCTCCACCCCTGCCCCCAGGTGCGACTCCAGCTGTGGGACACAGCGGGGCAGGAACGTTTCCGCAGTCTCATCCCCAGCTACATCCGAGACTCCACCATCGCTGTGGTGGTTTATGACATCACCAGTGAGTCATAGCCTCCTCAGAGAAGCCTATGGGAGAGTTTTTTTTCCTTGTGCAGGGAAGACCTTAATGTCTTAGGTGACATAGGCTCAGGGGTGTTAAAAATGGCCAAAAAGGCAAGTTAGTATTTTTAATTTTTTTTTTAGTGTCAGTTTCAAGAATGTAGCGGTTCTGCCCAGAAATGGTAACTGTGCAGTTTGAGATGGAGCTGCGTTTCATTATTGGGAATCCTGGAGGACTTTGCTCTCTCTCGTTCCTGCTGTCTACCTTAAACTTGCTCTTCCATCTTCCACCTCATGTACTCGCAAATGCAGCTGGTTCACAGGAAAAGCTTACTAGCTTCTAACCTTAACATGTGTGCTGTCTTTGGTCTTGATCCGCATTGCTCATTGTAGTTTACTGTGTTTGGCGGCTTGTGTGATGATAATTGCACAGTGAGATCTGTGTTGAAATCTGTAAACAAAAGGATATAGCTCTTGGTTCAGAATCTGACGTTTCCATGCTTTTCCTTAGACCTCAACTCCTTCCAGCAAACCTCAAAGTGGATTGATGACGTCAGAACAGAGAGAGGAAGTGATGTAATAATAATGCTGGTGGGAAACAAAACCGACCTGGCGGATAAGAGGTACATGGTCTGCAATGAGTCGCCACTTGTGAGCGATGGGTCTTTTATCACGATTTAGTCTCATGTTGAAAAATTTCTGCCGAATTCATCATTCATTTGGCCTTCATCCATAATTAACCTTAATGCTTTCAGTTAGTATTTTCATGTTGAATTTGATTTCATTTGAACCTTTATTTTATTTATTTTTTTTTTTTACTGTTTCAATGGCTGAGTTTTTGTGTAGGGTTTCTAAATGAGCTGCATAGGGGTACCTTCTAGTGTCCCCTCTTTATTGAATTTGCGATGCGATGTCATACAGCCGCTCATCATTTAGGGAGTTCCTCGGTTAGCGACCGTCCACCAATGACGGTAATAAAAAAATTTGACTAATGCACATATTCATGGCAAAATTTTGTATGCCTGACAACTTTTAAGTAAAAGTACGAAATGTTATTAAAAATTCATGAAGGTAAAAGAAACGAGTATGGAAGGCAGAAAGGAAGTTGTAAGCGCAGTCATGGTCATGACTAGGCTGGCGTGATTTTCACTTAGCGACCATTTCTCTCAACGGCGTGGTTGTTGGAACGGAACTTGTCACTAAATGGGCAGCGGTTGTATGATCACTGAAGTGGGTGCCTGTTTATTAAGTGAAAGCTGGTGGGAGGATAGGGGGTCAGACCCTCACCACTTCATCTATTTAAACTCAGCCATTGCTGTATTTTTAGAAATATTTTATGATATTTTGTTCCTTTTTTTCTTTTTTTCATTTTTACTTGTGAACCTGTCTCTCCACCCCACCCCCATCGCTTGTCGCTTGGGGTCTGGGCCGCCCCCCTCCCCCGGCTCATGATTAGGCAGGTCTCGGTAGAGGCAGCAGAAAAGAAAGCACGGGAACTCAATGTGATGTACATAGAGACCAGCGCCAAGGCAGGATATAACGTCAAACAGGTGCGTCTCGGAAGGGGCGGCCGGCCTCAGACCGCGCGCGGAGGCGTCTTACTGCTCCCGCTCTCTCTCCCTCTCTCCCAGAAGGCCTCTCCTTTTAGCTGCCTTGATCTGGCATGCGCGTATGTTTGGATTGCTATGTGTCAGCCATGCAGCACTCTTTCCCTTTTTGTTTGAAGCGGTGTGTCTGTATTCGTCATTTTTCTCTCTCCTCAAAGGGTGGAGTGTAATACTCTCTCCTCATACTGACAGTGGGATCCATCGTGGGCTCGGCTCCTCTCTCCCACTCCCTCTTTGTCTGTCTCCTCCTCTCTTTCTCTCACTAACCTCTCTTATGTCCTCCTCTCTGCTGCCTTTGCTCTGTACCCTGGCCTGAGCAGACAGATCACCACGGAAGAGGGGGAACGGAGGGCTA
This sequence comes from Isichthys henryi, assembly GCA_026776945.1. Lineage (NCBI taxonomy): Eukaryota > Metazoa > Chordata > Actinopteri > Osteoglossiformes > Mormyridae > Isichthys > Isichthys henryi. Next base: position 6,498,549 of record JAODJX010000040.1, on the reverse strand, counting down.
AGGAATTGAATGTCATGTTCATTGAGACCAGTGCAAAGACTGGCTACAATGTGAAACAGGTAGAGACTGTAACATGAACAGTTCAATCCAGTCTTTTCACACAGTTTTCTAATGTGTATATATATTTTTGTATAAAACATCTTCCTATAATCCCTTCCTACCAAATTTAATTTGTGATGTCCACTCCCACCACCAGGTGTCAGCACTAGTAGCTATTTACTTCTCAGGGTAGTTCCTCGAGTCCCCTCCACCCCATTGTGATTTCAGTGGTGTTTTCATTTAATCGCCACTTTTTTAAGTATAAAGTTTTTGAGTCCACAAAATGGATTGTATGAAGTGTTGATGTTTGTACCTAATTAAGGCCCGGACTTGTAAAAAAAAAAAAAATCTCGTGTCATTTCATATTTCATTGTAAATAAATGTTAAAGTAAATTTGACACTAGTCATAATGGCTTTCTAGCTTTGATATTTTCTAATTTTATTACTGTTACCTTTTGTGCATTAAGAATACTTATTGAGGTAAGTCAGTTTTAAAGTTTGCTTTCCAAAAAAAGCTCAAAATGGTGGATCCTCCTGTGTAGAGACTGAGCTGTAAGGTTACAGCTGAAGGCAGGTTGCCGATGGTCTCTCTCTCTGTCCTTGACAGTTGTTTCGCCGAGTAGCTGCTGCTTTGCCAGGGATGGACAGCACTCCCGAAAAGAGCAAAGAGGACAGTATCCTTCAGTTGAGGAGTGGGAGAAAAATAAGCATAGTTACTTTATTTGCTAGGATAAATGTTTGTATCACGTTGACTTTTCTGAATAGATGAATGTTACTTTTGGAAAAACATGAATTGTAGCACATTCTTTAATCTGTTTGTACACGCGTGCTGATGATGATTGTACTGTTTGAACACGCTGTAGTGCCTGTCATCCCACTCCGTAGGCATGCGCACGGACTGGTGTCACACAATCATTTTCTTCATTTTTAGTTAAGTGTAAACCTTAATACAGTAACGTTATTACTTATCATGGATGTTTATACTGATATTTTACATTGCCGATTACTTGAATTCTGCATATGAGAGCTGCATACTGCATTAATATTATAAATCCTAGCTCCTTATTGCAAAACTATATATATCTATCTATATATCTATATATATATATGCTGTTCAGCTTAGTTATATTAACAAAAGGTCGCTCATATAGTCTTTTTTGTTTTAGAGAGCACTTCCTAATTTATGTGAGCCTGGGGAGTTTTCAGGGAGTGTGCTGGGGGCAGCGATGTTGACGTCCCACCCCCATGCGTGCTCTGCCTGTGCTCGCGTCTGTCTGCATTCCTGAGCTGTACGTTCCAGTGATCGACATCAAGCTGGAGAAAGCTCCGGAGCAGGCCGTCACCGACAGCAGCTGCTCCTGCTAATGCACGCCTTCCGTGCCATTACCCCCGCCCCTGCCCCATCCCCCACCCCAGTGTCTCGATGGCCAGTTGCACCAACCACATTAAAAATGCCATTGGTTACAGAACACATTTCCCGTTTCGGAGTAACAGTGTGGATGTGCTGGTATTCTGTATGAAAAGGGGTTTTCAGGAACTGAGAAAACAAAGCAGAGGTAAGATGAAAGATAAACCTGGATAACATCTCCTTTATGGCAGCCGCATGGCAACGCCAGCAGGGTTGCAGAGCGAGAGCTTTTGCCTGCCACTTTGGAGTTCGTTTTTACTTTTATTTTGAAGGAAAACAGAGTGGTCAATCTAGCCACAGCTGTTGAACAACAAGTTCAGCCGTTTTTATGCACCGTACACAACCTGGACTCCCCCAGTGTCCTGGTTCAGACTCCCCTCCTTTGATTTCTGTTTGGTTGTGGGTGAGGAAATCTCCGCCGAACGCTCTGTCAAGGTTGAGAGATTACCAGACAAATGTTTTCTTCTGTTTGCAAAAAAGTGAATAAGGTTCTTAAACCTATTCAAGCAAATAATCCCACTCCACGTGTAATTAGCTCTGGACCAAACATGCTCAGAGCTGGTTGGTCAGTCAGTCACTAACGAATGAATGAACGACTGCCTTTGTCATTGCACAAGGCCCAATGAGACTGGGAGACTTTCCTTGTTGGTGCAAGAAAGGAAGAAAAGTCAGGAAATATACAAATAAGATGAATAGAATCTATGCTACGTGGACTATCGATGGTTTTGTAGCTTGGATGATTTTAAAATGAAGCTTAAATTCCTTTCAATTATCAAAATCGACTTGTTACCCATATCCTGAAGTACACATGCAGAAAATGCAGAATGATCATTTAAGGTTTAGATAAACATTGGCCGATATGCATTCGCTGGTACTAAAAGCGATGCTTTAAATAAAGAATATATTAAAAGACAAGTCGGGACAAATGACTGTATAAATATTTATTCCCCCCAGACAGAAAGTTCAAGCTGTATACAAGCGCCGTCTTGCTTTTGTACATAAACTTGACATTGCCATTTATGTAAAATGGTTTTGCTCAGTCTGCTTGAGATCAATAGCCTGCGTTAACTGTAAAAACAACGCTTGCATCCAAAATTTCAAAGTATCTTAAGTGTAAAGCAAGGACAACTTTCAAGTTTATTTTCTAAATTTCTTTCCTGTGGATGAAGTGATTATCTGTAATCTTCCCTGCCATTGGAAACGTTGCATATGTCACACTGTAGTAGGACTGCATGCAGCATTTATATGGTTTATAAAAGCTGAGCATTTATTTCTTCACTTGCGTCATACGTCATCAAGCCACAGAGTAGTATGCGTGCGAGTAACCTAAGAGTTGTCTAGAGTATATCTAGTGTTCAGGTTGTGGAAAGGGAAAGTTTTAAATTGTAGCTATAGTTCATTTAAGGACTTAGCTTGTTCACTTTTTTTCTGGAAAAAAATTGTGCAGGCAGTGGTACAAATTGCTTTCCTAATTTGAAGTCATTTTTAAAATGATATACCTTGCCTGCTTTTTGGGCGTTATTTTAGTGCGTGAGCCTGATTTTCTGTGTGTGTGTTTGTGTTTCCCCTTTTTCAAATAACTGGTGGCACTGGAACCACTGACCCCCAGTCACACTCTTGTTTTCTGTTGCCGTGCCACAATCGAAGCCACATCTCCACGAGCTGCCCGTTACCCTCTCGGCCCTCATTTTCCTCTGTTCCTCCTGTATCCACATCCACCTCACATCCATTCAACACCTATCACATTCCTGCTTCCCCTTTTTGTGTGTGTGTGAGAAAATGTTACACAAAAAGACTGTGGGAGAAAAATGTAGATAATTAAAACCTTGTATTAAAGAATCTTCTTTAATTAGGTCACTTATTTGCCACTGACTGAATTCTGTTCTGTGCTGTTCTGGAGTATCAGTCCATGTGGAACATGCTGTCTACTAGTCTTTAGCAAAGTTTTTGTGAATAATGTACTATTGCTATCTGCTGTTAAAATAATTAAAACATCGAAGTGTATTGCACAAAATAAAGTTAAGATTTCACCGGATTTGTTTCTGCACTTTTTCAGTTGCTTAATTAAATATAAATTGCTTGATTTAATATAATCCCCATTTTTCAATATACATACATACAGGAATATCTATCAGTACTGTTCTCATTGAGGAGCTATCGTTTAGAATTTGTAGTTAATGGTTAATCGAGAAGTATACAAAAGAGATCATAATTACCTTAGGATGATGACTAGATGGATGTGAACATAACGCTGAAAATGTTAAACGAATCCAGATGGTGCAGTTACTGCAAACAAGGGATTTGCAACCAAATATTAAGTGTTACTTTCATTTACTTTAAGACTCAGCATCTTTTGCTTACCTAAAAATTGGATGGTCTGATACATCCATCCCTCCATCCATTTTCCAAACCGCTTATCCTACTGGAACGCGGGGGGTCCGGAGCCTATCCCGGAAGCAATGGGCACGAGGCAGGGAACAACCCAGGATGGGGGGCCAGCCCAT
>JAODJX010000040.1:6468002-6488637 GCA_026776945.1 Isichthys henryi | reverse complement strand
CATGTCCGCGGGCTGTTACTCCCGTCTGCTGTGTCAGTGGTGGGCAGCATGTCCGCGGGCTGTTACTCCCGTCTGCTGTGTCAGTGGTGGGCAGCATGTCCGCGGGCTGTTACTCCCGTCTGCTCTGTCTTTCTCGCCTGCAGGATTTTCTCTCCGGCATGGGAATGACCTGCGTGTCCATGAACGTGGCGTCGGTGAAGCCGACGGGTCGTCACAGCTTCTGCCTCATAACACCATACAGGACGTTCAAGTGAGACTCCATCAGCTGCTGCCGTCTTTCAGCTGTGGTGGGTCTGTCCACTCAGTAGATCCGCATTCAGGCAGATCCACAGGTCTCTATCTCGGCTGCGTGAATAGGGAGTTACAGTGCTTTGCAGACGCCTTCATAGCCATAAAAGGAAATGTTTAAAACTATTTGGCTAGGTAGGAAATAAATAGTGACACAATAATGATTTCTTGTGTTTTCCAAAAAGTTACTGATATCTTGCTGGATGGTGCTTCAGTTCCCAAACCTCTCCTCAGGGGCACCTCAGCCATTCCATGTCTCACTTAACTTAATCTTATAATTTACTCAATATGGTATTTATTAGTCACAGCACTGTGACATTTCCTGTTTTTAAGTATTTAAAGCGAAATGTTACAGATGTCAGTATGTATGGAGAGTGGCTTGGCACACAGTGGGGCTTTCTGGGAAATGTAGTCAGGCCTGTATCTGCTTCCCAGCTTCTCGGCAGATTCCTCCAAGGACCTGAATGTGTGGCTGGACTCCCTGACGAAGGGCATCCGCAGTGCCCTGTCCTGCAGTGAGGTGGCACGTCGGCTCTGGGTCAACCCCGCCAACAAAGTCTGTGCTGACTGTGGCGAGGTCAACCCCGAATGGGCATCTGTCAACCTGCTGGTGGTCATCTGTGATGCCTGCGCTGGTGAGCTCCGTCCACAAGCCCAGGGAGAAGCATCCTGCAAGCTGCTCAGTCTTTGCCTCCTAAAGCCTTTAAATGCTCTTCTGATGCATGCTTGTGCTTTGCAGGTCAGCACCGGTCTCTGGGGATTACCGTGTCCAAAGTGCGCAGCCTGAAATTGGACAGTAAAGTGTGGACGAATCCTCTGATTCAGGTGGGGGAACCCATGCAGCATACATATAAACCCCTAAGTGTTGTGGAATCGCTCCCTTTGTTGCTCTCTATTTGGATCTCGTACTGTGGTCCTGGGGGAATGATATTTTGTGCCACTGTATACCTGTATATACTCAAAATTCTCAAATTTCGGTTTGGGGTTCGTTTCGGTACAATTCTGGTGCAGCAGGGAAAACAGAATTTGTTTTAAAATCCTTATTAAAAAACAATCTGGAACTGCTCTAAACAAAAGGCAGTGCGTCTGATGACGTGTCTGAATAACGAAACCTGAGACACCCTTATTTGCACATTGCACAAATAACAAACTAAATCTCGTTTAAATTTTGTGTTTTCCACTATCGAGTGGTCGCGTATCTGTCGTGATGATCGTAGCTGCATAGCCGTTTTAGCCCTGTCTGAATTTCCTGGCTAAAGTGCCTTAATTAGATACCACGGGGAGACCAACTCACAGATTCTGATTTGCTTCGGTCGTAGACGCTCGCTTGATGACTCCCCAGATGGGTTAGCATGTTGGATGTGTTTCCAGCAACATATCCCAGCTCGGCATAACAGGGCCGACAGACTGCCTTGGTTTTATCAGCTACTTTCTCTCCAGTGTTGGTGTAATTTACTGGGAAACCAAAAGTTTCCCAAACCGGCGATTATGACTGGCTGTAACCAGCATTGGCCGTAACGAATTCACAGCTGCAATTAGCATCTTTTCCGTGTGGAACCTCTACTTGTGAATTTAAGCTCCGTCCTTGTGAATAAATGTATTCATTCATTTTGAACCGAAAATGATGTAACCAAACGGTACATCCCAGCTTTTCAGTCACGTCCCTCTTTATTGTTTTAAATCTTTTCATCTTGCCGCCTTCAGCTTTTTATGCAGCATGGAAACAAGGCTGCCAATGACGTCTGGGGCTACAGCGTGCCCGCTGCCGAGCGGATACAGCCGGACTCCTCCCCAAACCAGCGCGCCGCCTTCACCAAGGCCAAGTACTGCAGGGGGCGCTATAAGCGCCCACACCCTCTGGCTTCCAGCCTGAAGCTGATGAACCAGGTGCCTGTGACGCCCCCCAGTGACGGCTCGTGGTATCTCTGCTCCTAACTCCTAATAACTGTTTATCAGCTCAGCTCTCAGATATCCCAGAGAATTCTACCTCTTTATGCTGGGAGTGATGTCATCGATGAGACTCAGATACTAAGGAACGTCCCAGAGAGAATAGGCTGTCTCTTCACTTTTCAGCCCTGTACCAATAAAAATTAAATGAAATTGCCATTTGCACAAGAATAAGTAGAGGTACATTTGAATGCTTCGCTTTGCCCCATCTTGCTCTCCATGGCCTAAGGGTCACTGTGAACGGCAACGGGGGTTAAACGTCTTGCTCAAGGACCCTCAGACATTTTCCGATCAGACACAGAGACTCAGCATGCTGAGTCACTCATCACTGCCTGCAAATGCTGGTTTTCAGGGAGTTTGATTTGCAAAAAGACTCATTTGGTCAAAACTGATATTTGGTAAGAATTCAGGTTTATCACAGTTTGTCAGTGAAAAAAGAAGTGATTCTTATACTTTGTACTACATGTATGTTATAAACTATATATCCTGGGACAAAGTTTACCACTCTGTTCCCAGTGTGGCTCCTGCCTGATGGATCCCATGACAGCTGTATGTTTGTACCGCAGTTTGCCTCAGTTGTGCTTAGCTTTGGACAAAAGCCTTTGCTAAATAAACCAATACATGTGTAAAGAGAATAAAGTAGGTATAAAGATGAATAAACGGTTCTCCGAGAAACAACATGCCACAGGAGACGTGTCAGCGTAGTGAAAGTAGTCAGTGCGGTATGAGGTTCGAGGCAGAATGTTAATAAGTGCAGGCAACAGTGGGTTTTATACACTGACGCGTTAACAGGTCACTTCACTTCCAAAACCTCTTTGTCACTCTCTTTGGCTCTCTGAGGTCGGAATACAGCCAGTCTGTTGCATTCTAAAAACCCAGATAAATTTGAATGATAAAAGAAGATTCTTTATGCCAATACCATTAATGTACCTTAAACAGCAGCCGTATGGCACAGCCTCAGACAAAGGCACGGCCAGAATGAGGTTTATACTTGTTGATATATTCATAGGTAGCTCTTTTTCATCAATTAAAAACTTATAATGTTCAGTTAATGAGAGGAGCTGATAGGTTGAGCTTTCCCAACATGTTTCAAAAATATTAACTGACTCATTTGCTTATTCATCACTTGTGCGCGCGCGCGGTCTTGGGGCTGAATGCAAGCACATTTCCGGCAAAATGGCTCATGCTTTGCAAAGATGCGGTGGATGGTAACTGGCGCCCCTCCCTGTCACAGAGGCTGTGCGAGGTGGTGCGGGGCCCAGACGTGGCAGAGACCTTGTCGCTGCTGGCTTCAGGAGCTCGCGTCCAGTGCCAGTCCGGCGACCCTGAGTTCCCCTCCCCCATCTCGCTGGCAGAGAACGCGGGACAGGCCTTGCAGACAGAGCTTCTGCGGCACAATGAGTTCACAGGTATCGATGCTTATATCTCTGTTACAATGTTGCGATATTTAAACAAACCCACCCTGGCCAGTATTAAGCCCTCAGCTACTTATTTATGTAACGCCATAAGTAACGTTACTTTATACCTGTTGGCAATACTTAATTAATTTGTTTTTAATTATAATTGTTCATGACATCAGTAATGCTGATACCCATTTGTGTTTGGTCACTTTTCTTGTTCCTGCAGAGATTCCAACCTTTTCTAAGAGGCTATGTAAACAATCCCGATCGATGGATTTATGCTCTTCAGGTAATATCTACGGGACTTTGTGTCCTGTACTGGGATAATGGTCGTGGTGAGGTTTTTTTTCAAACATTGCAGTTTTCACTTGCTTGTTGACACTTGCATATATTTCAGTGTAGTTTTTCAGCAGCAGGTAACTACAAAACCTTGTGCTGTTGATGGGAGGGGATTAAGCTTTAAATTCTCTGGGGTGGGGCTATGCACTCACAGTGACGGCTTGGTGTGACCCAATGGGGAATCAGTGCATGATGGTCCACCGACAGAAATCCCCTTGTGTGCGGTGGACTGACTGAACTGATGGCATCAACCTTAATCGATTAAAGCGCTGCTTCTTAACTTTTTTTTTTCTTTTTTAATCCAAGGACCCCCTGTGCCCCCCCGTACAGGTTATGATGTTGTTTTCCCTGTATATATTCTGCGGTGATTACAGCGATTTAAGCCACTGATTTAAAGGCTTTTATCAAAGACCTGGAACTGGATATTTTACTGTCCAATTTAAAAATAATAAAACTGGGTCACTTTTTAGACTTTAGGTTGCAATTCAAGTTTTGCAAAACTATGCTGCTGCTTTATAATGTCGGGGATAAAATGTCACACCGTGTCGATCGGCCGCCTGCCGGCCCCCCCTCATTGTTACATGGTAGTGACGTCCTCGCAGCCCAGGACTGTGATGTGGAATGTTGCTGTAGGACTCTTGATGTATGTAATTCTCAGACTGAGCGCATGATTGTTGAAACATCTGAGCTAAACAAATAGTTTAGGGCTTGTTCGGATTCATTCGTGGCTTCAACCCAAGGCTCGTGACACGTCCGAGTGGAACTGGGAATTCTGTGAATTTAGTTGTCTTAGACCAGACTGATGTCTGCCTTCTTCAGAGGAGGAACTCCATGGGAAGCTGGAGGACGACCGCTTCCTGTTCTCCCAGGAGAACGACTCCGCCGCCTGCGATGTCATGGACCTGAAGGAGGTCGTCTCGGTCTTTGACTGCTCTTCTGGGTAAGAAAGGGTTAATCGATCTACATCAATGGAACAATCAAGCATAAATATCATTTTAACTGTGTGTGTGTGTTTGGCTAGAAGTAACCGTATCACAATGTCAACTTTCGCAGACCAACCAATGAGTTTGAGGTGCTGACACTGACTGACAAGCTGCTGTGCAGTGCCGACACACGGCAGGATCTGCTGTTGCATCTGATGCACATTCTGAAGGTACCTTAAATATACTGTCAAATGGAGACATCCTGGACTGTGTATGTGTCTGCTGTTCCGTAATATAACAGGTTGAAATCTGTTTTGGGATGCTTTTCGGCGGGGAGAGACCGGTGGGAAGGTCTTGAGGCCATTTCTAGAGTATGTTAATAAAGACTGAAAAATGTGATGGGTGAAATTTAACAGGGGGACACAGCAAAATGGTGGTTGTGAGTTTGTGACACTTTATTTTAGGGGTCATGTGCTGAACCCAAGTTTGGGTGCTTTAGGGTATTTCTGGGTATTAATTTTTATATATATATATATATATATATATATATATATATATATTTAACAATATGGTTTTGAGAGCCAGTGGTATGAGATGAAGTGTGATATTGGCAAGTAAAGATGGAGAATGTGGCACTGAGAGGTGTGCCTGTTCTTTTGGCCATCAGGTGATCCTGCCGAGGACCGTCTCCGACGAAGACCTGCAGGGTGTGCAGGCCGTGTCCCGGGTGCTGCTGCGGGACGGAGCCTCACCCCAGCACTCGGAGGCCTGGGTGGCACTCAGGAATGACGAGATGCTCATCTACCACACCCAGGATGGCGCGATGGACAGGCTGCGACTGACCGCAGACAGGCCCCACAGTGAGTGCCTCCGGTGGTGAAAGGCGGTAATGTTCCTGCGTGGTACCAGGCACAAAACAGAGTATAAACAGAAACAGCGATAAGTTTCTGTTTGACTGCTACATTATCAGTCAAAGAGCAAATAAGTTTGTTTCTAGGGTTGTGTTCTGCCAGTCACAGAGTTAATAAGAATACCTTACCGTAGCTGTCTCATAAATCACAGCTAGGTCATTTTGTTGAAGGTCATACGTGGGCTAAATTCTGATGAATGTTTTTAATTTACCTAATATCTTGCATCTAATGACTACAGCAAACGAGATTGATCAATGACATCAATATAATCTAGGGAATCAGGGGAAAAATCTGATTGATTTGTTTTCTGTCTGCAGAACTGAATGCATCCGAGAGCACGATTGAAGTGGTCACCGCATCAAGGTGAGGGAAAGAAAACGTTTCTGCTGAATATGCTCATCGTTATGTGTTTTGGGGCGACTCTCGTAAAATATGCTCTGTGAAAATCAGCTGAATTACATTAAGTAGTGAAATACGAAGTGATGCATCAAAATAATGTAACAATATAGTATAGTAATGTTACCTATAAATACTTACAAATGTATATAGCTACATTCTTTAGTGCATCTTTATTTAAGGTAACACCACGTTATGCTGAAGCTCAAATGAAACATCTCTGCTGGCATCCGCCTCTCTAAAAAACTTCCCGCCCAATCTCTCTTATGCCTTTTGGTCCTCCTGCCAGGGGAGGGCGCCAGCGATGAAGCTTCTTTCAGCAGCACTGGTGATTTGCTATGTTAGTGCCCTGTCAGAATATGGCGCCCTGTGTGCAGAGTTCTTATTTTGCTTTGGAACCCTCTGTCTGCAGTATGTGCACTGTTGACTTTCTTGAGCGTCCCACATGCAGGTCCTTGACCCTCCAGTTTGAGATGGACTCCCCTTGCCAGTGCTGGGATGTGCTGCTGAAGGTGGCCCTGCTGAACAAAGAGAAGTCCCATCGCCGCTCGTTGTACCAGCTGCCCGCTTCTGCCATGGGCTCCGTGCCGCCGGCCATGGAGAGGTGCATCTCGCACATCACACTTCACGGTGAGGACGGCCACCCCTCGGCTCTGCACGGCAGTCTTACCCCCACAATGTACCATGCTGATCTGTCTCCAACTGGTCACTATTTCTGTGTGAAAGCCGACAGTGCCAGGGGAAGCAGGAATAACGGGTCTGACACTTATTTTAGGTTATTGGTAACCACCTCGGTCGGTGGTCAATAATGGCCCGAGGATAAGCTTCTCCTTATTTTCCGATTGCTGTCCAGACATGTTCTCTGCCGTGGCATCTGCAGAAAATCTTGATTGGAGTGGCTATTAAGGACCAGATATTAAGGCTATTAAGGACCATGTCTCTTTTATGATTAAGGAAGAAAATAATCTATCCATCCATCCATCCATCCGTTTTCTGTACTCACTTGTCATTTAGTTTTTATTATTTTGAGGTGGGGTGGCACCAGGGATCGGTACATATTTACTAGCAGCGACCTTATAATTAAGGTCACTGCTGGTCTTCCCTTAGGGCTGCTCTTCATTAGGCTCGGCATGAAAAAAACTGCATGAATTTGCAAAATATTTGAATGCAAATTTGACATCGGAAATTTTCTCGCCAAACGCAATGTGAAATTTTCTTGATTTTGAGAAAAGTTCACATATAGAAAGAATCTGTCAAACTGGCGACGAGCACCGGCAGCAGTCATGATGAGCTTTTCTCTTTTCATTTGAGCATTAAGTTCTATAAATAGCTTGTATTTTGCAACAACCATGTCAAACGGTACTTCAGGATAAGTAAAATTTAATATGGAAAACATTATTAATTAACTACAGGAATAGAAAAAGAGAGCTTTTTGTTTATTTTTTGAACTGATAGTATTAATAAATAGCCAGTTTAATATACATGAGGCGCATTATAAAACTTTAAATTAAGGAAAAAACCGATATAAACACAAGCTTGTAGTTTAAATGTTTAAATTACGTAAAAGAGCAGGATATGAATTACCATCAACCAAAGCCGTCCATAAGTGGGGAGAACTGGGAATCTGGGCAGACGCAGCTGGAACATGGAACGATCGATCTCCTGCAAATAACCCACCCCCCAGGCTTGGCTTTTTAATTTATCGTTAAGTTTGGGCCATCGCCGATACCAATCTTGGATCGAGTCAAAATCGGATCAAAAAGAAACTCTGCGATATTGCCCAAAAAACAGATCACGTGTAAAATCTGATATCCTATTGACCGTTTATTTTTTTAACTCATCCAAAAGCTGCAGAAGTGTAGCTCTCTCCGAATAAAAAATTTAAATCTCAGCAATGCAAATTTGTAAGACTTAGTATGAAAGCCCTCGTAGAAATACATTTGTTCGTTTCAGAATAATTATGCAGAATATTTGTGCAAAAAATTAAATTTTTAGAATTTTACACCAAAAATAGAATTTGGTGTAAAACATCATTTAGATCTGCCGGTAGATCTCTGCTGCTTGTCCAGTAGAGAGGAAATGGATCGTATGCAGTGATCTCTGGTAACCCACCATGCATCCCTATGAGCAGCTGACAGAAAATGATTTCTAAAAGCATGAGGTCATTTCCGGATCTTTCCAAGAGTAGCTTGGTCTTTCAACAGCATGACCACAACTGAAAATGCAGATCATGGCAAGAGAGAGAACTAAATGGAGATGGAGGGATTTTTCTGTGGCTGACGTGTTCAGATGAGGGGATTTACAGATGATGGCTGGCTGGTGAGGTGCAGAAGGGGCAAGGAAACACCCACAGAGACCAGTGACTTTTGGGGTTTAATAAAACATATATGACATCAAGATTATCAGTTTTGCCATGTAAAAATGTTAAAGAGCCGATGATTGTATGGATGAGCACCGACCCGTATGCCAGGAAACGGCAGAAGACAAAATGCAGTTCAGATTATAGCTCAGGCCATATGGAATTTCTCCGTTTAAGCTCCGTGGTTTGGCTTCCAGGCTTAAAGGTGGAGGGTATCTATCGGCGATGTGGCATGGTGACCAAGATCACCCAGCTGGTGGAGGCGCTCAACCAGTCGCCCAGGGAGACTCGGCTGGACACAGATGAGCTGAGCGTGCTGGACGTGGCTGGGGCACTTAAGCAGTTTGTCCGCCAGAAGGTGGTGCTCATCCCAGACTCGAACATGGAGCACTGGGTGAAGGCTTCAGGTATCATACGCATTCGTGTTCCTTACGCATTCATCAGGAGCCGTCAGTCAGGGCCACCGCCAACAGCGGCCATAGCTCTCGCCATTATCTGATGGGCTTCCCTGATCAAGTCTGAAGTAATTAAGACATCCATCCAACAATCAATCCATCCATCCATCCATCTAGGAATCAGTCTCTCTATCCATCCATATCCATCCATCCAATAATCAACCCATCCATCTAGCAATCAATCCATCCATCCATTCATCCATCCATCCAGCAATCAATCCATCCATCCAGCCATCCATATCCACCATCCATCCATCCATGCATCCATATGTCTTTATTTGTATGGAGTCTATCCCAGAAACAAGTAGTTATAAAGAATGACCAAAGGAGAAGCCTAGATGCACCAGAATTTACTACCCACTATGCTCTCCCTACCTGACACTGTGCTGGCCGCAGCTGAAAGAAGGCCGCCTCCATCCATATTGTGTTATCTGTTCTCCCAGCTGTCGCAGAAGAGGCCCAGAGACTGCAAGTTTACCGCAAATTGCTTGACCAGCTGCCACGAGACAACAGAATAAGCCTTAGTGCCCTCTGCGGACACCTCTACATGTGATGTTTTTTTTTTGTTTAATAATCTCTCATTTATCATTTGGGTAACAGTTTTCTTGAGGACATGTTTTTAGTAATTTATAAATATATTCATAACAATGCTATATGAAGCTCTCAACTATAATGAACTATGGATAACTTTAATGCATTATAATGGTTGGTATAAGCATTAAGGATGATTTGTAATAAGCTTCATAAGGCAGTCATAATGCTAAGTAAACATGGTTATAATGTCTTATGCCTTTTTATAAATATGTATAGCCATGTTTATAATGTTTTATGAATGCATTATTATTTGTTATGAATGTGTTTATAAATGACTTAAAGACATGGCCTTAAGTAAAGTGTTACCATTATTTGTATGTTGACCAGAATCCTGTGCAATGGTTACATTTCCCTCTGTTTGTGCAACTGGATTTGTTATTAAGCTAGTTCAGACCATTTATTGTGGTTAACACACCTGTTACATTGTTACAAGTGTGGTTATCAATGTAATCCACATGTGACTATCTCTGATGTTTGTACGTAGACATCAGTATGAAAAGTAAGATAGTAGTCAGTGGAGGTTTATTTAAAAAAAAAAAAATAGTAAATTTTGGGGGGGACACTGTTCTTTGGGGGGGGAAACGGAATGCTCAGTTCACTTCCTGTTCATGCTATACTAGGACGACTAATTATGCCTTTAGCAATGTTCCAGAAGGGCTTAAAGTGGGCTTTACTGTAACCGCTGTTTCTCTTTGAACTTTGCTCTAAGTCTGACTTGTACCTGGGCCTGTATGTCAACCTGCAGAGTTCAGCTGTACAGCCAGGAGAACCGAATGACCGCTCACAACCTGGCAGTGGTGTTCGTACCGACCCTTTTCCAGGAGTTTTCCATGAGTGCGGACATGGTTCGCGTCACCCGTGAGCTCATCCTGCATTACACGCTCCTCTTCCAGGCAAGGCCAGCCTATGCTACCTTTCCGTGAACAACCACAGCCAGTAGTACTGTGTTTTATGTGTTAGCTGTGACTGACAAAAGGTGACCCCCTTTTTCTCTATAATATTTGGAAACAAAGTAGAAGAAATCTACATTGAACATCTGTTTCATAAATGAACCTCATTGCTGAGTGTTTTGTGAATGATTTATAGGTTATCAGCGAGGTCAATGTTTGCAGTATTTTGAAATGAAGAATGTCTGTGAATTAAGAAGAAATTGTCCATGTCTGATACAGAGGCTCTGCAATAACATCCTTTTTTTTTAATCCATCCTGTAGAGAGAAAACCATGACAGCGCTAAGGAAGAAGATATGATAGTGACTGTTTTATAGAATAAGCTTCAAGAGAAATGAGTGTCCCTTAAACTGCATTATATCCTAAGTGCAGGTTTCTGAAAGTGAAATTCCATAATCTGACAAATGACCAGTGTAGTTAAAGTGGAAAAGTTCTTTTTCATCTTGTGGTGATTTTCTGTATCTGGATTTGCTTGGGCAGAAGATAAATTGTGATTTTGATCAAATGTCACTGCATTGTAGTCCAGACTGAGACTGAAAATGCTGCTGTACTAATCTAGTTACCATTATGGCTTATTTGGAAAAAATTAACATTGTACTTTATATTTTTTTTAACAATTACATTGTGTATTTCTTTGTATGGGTGTTGCTAATATATGCCCAGTGGCCACTTTATTAGTGCTCATTAACGTGAACACCCTGCTCCTCCAAATGGCATTTATACCGAGACAGACAGGGGACAAAGCTTTATAAAGAACAATGGCCATAACCAAGGTGGTTCTGAATGGGGTACATGATTGTTGGTGCCAGTTGTGGTTCCACCATCTCAGAAACAGCCACTATGCTGGGATTTTTGCACAGTACATTGTCTAGAGTTAGCAGAGGATGGGTGTGATAAAATAGAATAGATCTGGCATCTCTTCTGATGGTGAAAAAAACGTTGGTAATGAGGGCAATCAGAGGGGAAAATTCGCAATAGGAAAGCAGTGTACGAAATGAGAATTCAGTTCTGGGGGAGCAGGGATTCCTACCTGTTATTAGGCTGATATGCCTAACAAAATGGCCACCTTAAAACTGAGACTATAATTTCATAATTTTATAAAAATTGAAATTAATAACTTGCTTATGTAAAGTTTTGTATTTCTATATTCCACAGACTACACGAATATATGAATTAAAAAAATGATTCAAAGACAGTTGAATCTTCATAGATATATAGGGTAGATGTCTTTATTCACCGCGTCATTTGCGTGTCTTTATTTTAGCCGTGTGAATGATAACGTTTGCATGGCAAAGCTTGCGTCAGAAGCCAAACCGCAATGGTGCGCTGAGGTACATTAATGGCCGCTGGATGGCAGAGTTGGTCGGTTCATTCACCGACTGTAAGTTGTAATTCCCTATTTTTGAACTAAACTGAGAAGCAACTTGAACTTCGGCCCAGGCTGTTGCGGCCAAGTTAAATAAAGTATCAGATACGTTTAGTAAATGAAAGCCGTACAGCTGAAGCAACACGCATTTTTGGCTTCGGGGACAGCGCGCGGCTTGAAGCAGTCGCCGCCCCCCAACATCGTCAGGGTCCGTGGCGGGCGGGGTGGCTGACATTGACGCGGGCACCCCCCCTTAACACCGTTAGGGTCCAAGGCGGGGGGGGGGGCTAACAGTGACGCGAGCCGGGCATCCCCCCTTCACACCGTTAGGGTCCGAGGAGGGGGGCCTGACAGTGACGCGAGCCACTGGGCAACCCCCCCATCCTGTCAGGGTCCGAGGCGGGCGGGCGGGCGGAGGGGGGACTGACAGTGACGCGCTGGGTGGCG
This sequence comes from Isichthys henryi, assembly GCA_026776945.1. Taxonomy (NCBI): domain Eukaryota; kingdom Metazoa; phylum Chordata; class Actinopteri; order Osteoglossiformes; family Mormyridae; genus Isichthys; species Isichthys henryi. The sequence goes on along the minus strand of JAODJX010000040.1, from coordinate 6,476,264 downwards.
CCTCCCAAACGCAGAGTGACCGGCTCTAAGCGCTGCGGGACGCGGCCATGCGGCGCCCAGCACCGGTCCTGCGCCCCTTTCTCTTTTTTAGGGGTTCGCTTTGATAGTCTCGTATGACCAAAACGGATTAAGCGCCATATGAGCCTCCGTCGTGATCCTTTGGAGTTGACAAAAAACGTTAAGTTTTATATAACATGGTGCACAAAAGCGGTAAGTTAAACAGCGTATTCCTCCTTGGTTATTACCAGTATAATATTTTACCGTTCATTCGGAGTGATAACCTGTAACATGAACTGCTATCGTATTAACGAACTTATGACTATATTCCTGTAACTGGAGTATCAGTAACACTTATTCGAAAAAAATGTAAGTGAGGGCGATGTACTTAGTTTCTCTTTCACCGTGTGACGCGAGCCATCCCTCGTTCCTTCTAAGTTACTCATCCTGCGGCGCGATACACAACAAACTTCGGGACGAAGTAATGGCTGTTAGGGCGGCTGATGGGGGGGGGGGGGTCGCTTTGGCCCCCATGTCACACCTGCACGGACAGCTCGTCCAACATCTGTGCGCCTCCCGAAGCGTCACCGCCACAAAGCGCGTCCCCCCCTCCCGCGGCGCCCCAGCCCCAGGGAGAGTTAACATGCGCAACAATACGGCGTTATTCTTCATTTCTAACAGCGATGCCCCTCAATTATATGATGGCCCACTTCTTATTAGTACGCAAAAAACCCCAAAATAACTACTGAGAACCATGTGTTATGGAACTAAGTATATGCAATACAATCACGTTGTTGTTCTATTTATGGCGCAGTCGGAGATACGCATAAAAAGATGAGCGTAATCGTACGAAAGAATATTTGAAAAACCTGATCAGTGTTAAGAAGAAGAAGTATAATGCATATTTACAATTTAATGTCTGGCGATGAGAATGTAATGAGGTTGTGGGGTAAATTTAGGGTATACTTTTCGTTTCACAGACACTAAAAGAGCAGTGGAGCTCTTGAAACAATACGAGGCCACCCTCACCGGCCCAGAGGAACAATCACTGCGGATTAATATGGGGAAAGTATCTGCCGTGTTCAGCAGCCAACTTTTTCAGGCTCTTATGGGTAAGAATCGGTAATATTTTGTTGGTCTGCGAGCGGTCATTTAGCGTGACTGCTGCATGAACTATATGACCTTAGTCCAGCTTTGCTGCTACCTTCTCGAGGTACACACTGTACACGATATCATTCTCATGTTATGAAGTCACTTATTGATTTTGGATCCATCTCTCCATTCATTTTATAGCTGCTTATCCAGGTTAAAGGTCAGGGTTGCCGGGGCAACATAGGGCACAGGGCTGGGTTTCTCTAGTGATGTTTTATTCTGTTCCTTACCTGCCAGGGTTAGATGATTACATTAATTACTAGTCAGTTACTTTAATACATACGTTCGTTCAACAGATGTTTCCATTTCATATTCTTGAATTTTGTTAGCGTGACAGTGTAAATACCCCCCCAAGCTGTAAGCTGTAAGGATAGTATTGACCATAACTGAGTACAGATATAGCTTTCAGAGGTATTATTTTTGCTGCAAGTGGAAAGAAAACAATAACTCAAGGTTAAGAAGCTCCTGAATGGTTGTTTAAACCCAGTGGTGACTTTATTATTCTTCTAAAGTACGTTTTTAAGTCAAGGTGGGGGTATGTTTCACATATTTCACAACTGAAGTGTAACAGATATCCAAATGCCTTATAATTGGTTTTGTAGTCTTGTATACAGTAAAAATACCTTTTTGATGTAACAGTAAAACACAGCTCACAAAAACCCCATTTTGAGTTTTATGGTTTTAGTGTGCGCAAAAAGAAACTTTTTTTTTTTGAAAACCACGACTCTTTTGTTGTTACAGGAGATATGAGAAAAACCCCCCTGTCAGATAGAGGGTCCCTTTCAGCCTGCACAGAAATAAAAACGGATCTGTTTGACAGTGATTAAGGTCACTTTCCGTGAGCTCCCACTAACGATCCCTGGAGTGGTCACTGCGGTGGCCGTCTACTTGGCATCAAGAATGAAAAGGGAAAAGTAATAAGCACAGACATGCACGTCCCATCTGTGAAATTTACGACAACGGTGGCTACATGAAGGCCAGCTTACATGGACCTATTACACGTAACTAATGAGTGGTGTTTGAACAATGTCTGGTGTATGTTACAGCAGAGTCACGGCAGGCCTGCAATCACTAGTGTCAGCCTTTTGTACTTAGGTGATGATTCAGCTGACAATAATGCATTTCAGTACTTCTGACAGTAGCTGAGTGATATATTTTATCTTATGTATATAAAACAATTCATACTATCTAGGGGTCCCCTGTCTTGTGCCCATTATCTCCAGGCTCAGTATGACACTGTACTGGATAAGCAGTTATGAAAGATGGATGGATAGAGTATAAACCATTATAATATATTTATTATAATAAGCATGGCTTTAAAAAGAAAGACAGTTTTATCCTTGGGTTTGTCACTGAAAATTAAGTTGTCAGGTCACATTTTTAGTGTGCAAACTGCATGGTTTTTGTACTTGTAACAATTTTTCAAAAACAGTTTGGAATCTTAGTTTGAAACTTCTATAAATTGTTCCAACAAAATTACATGTTTTTAAAACCAGAATTTTCTTGCCTTGCTTCCGGAACTCCAAGCTTTGAGAGTGAGATTTTGATTCGCCCTGTTTTTGTCGGTCAGCGGCTGAAATGCTCAGATGTCATCGTCGTGCATCCTGTTGTAGGTGCATATCGACTCAGATTGTCACGCAGTCTGGCAGAGGCGGGGGGGGGGCGGCGGCCGGCGCCGCCGGGGGGCGGGGGGGGGGGGGGGGGTGCCACGGGGGGGCACTGGCCCCGGCACCAGGCATGCCTTTGAGGAAAACTAATAAACGGTACCACTATACGGTTAAATTATTCAATAAAGTAGAACTATGAAAAGAAACTGCTGTAAGTTGTCCCTTGGAGGAAAATTCATATTACCCCTGTCCCGCAATCAAGACAGACATTGGCAGCATGAGGGGCAACTGGGGCATTGAGTCCCGCCCTTGTCAGAGAGGTGCCCAGCGTCCAGATGTATCCAGCGATTATCGTAAAGGAGAGACTTCCTTCACTGAAGTTTACGGCCTAAGGAGCATCATCTTTAACTATCATTCATGTTATGGAGATTGTTTTAATATCATTTTCAGTATTATCGTTATATATATTGTTATTTTGTATTTATATTGTGTATATATTGTATTTGTAGTCAGTCACACCCATCACTGGTAGGAATGTTAGTATAGATGTTAAGGAAGTGGAACCAGTAGTTAGAATGTACAAGGCGGGGACTTGGGATAGGTGTCCCTGGGCCAGATCATTTTTGGCGTGAGCAGTAAGTGCTCAGCCTGGCCTCAGTAGACTCTCATCGCTAGATTGAGCCTTTCCCCTCTCCTGGGGAGGGTCTTACGCAGTTGTCAGTTTTCCCCCCTGAGCAGAGCCCATGACAACAATAATGATACTTAAGATACTTAAGGCAGGGCAGTAATACAGCTTTGATTGACATTTCCTCTTCCTTTTGCTGGTTTTTGCAACTATAATGAAGAATATCATGTTATTTGACTAGGCAATAATATGAATAACTTATAGGCAATTATGGTAGGCGATTACCGCTGTCTTGGAAAGCGCTTGTCTTCATCAGGGTTTGTGGTCATTTAGAGGAATATTGTAATCTCTGGCACTGGTTTTTAAATCATGCATGGAGGACGGATTTCGGGATTCCCCTTTTGTTCTCATACCATCTACCTATCTCTGTCTCCCCCCCAACCTTTCCCTGCTCCTCTCTCTTCCTCCTCTCTCTTCCTCCTCAGGTCCAGTCTCGGTGCAGCAGTAAGGAGAACATCCTGAGAGCCAGTGGGTATTGCACACCCATGCATGTTAATAAACACAGGCACTCCCCCTATTGGTCACTTTGGCCTCTAGACTTTGGCCTGTTTGTGTCTGCATTTAAGAGTGGGATCTTATGGCATTGTGATATCACAGTGCATAGGAATTAGCAGTGGATTCATGGGATGTTCCTTAATGGCCTTTGGTGGATCGGTAGACATCAGCTGGTAGATGGCTGCTGTCAATTTGCCAGTACGCACATTTCACTGCCCAGCTGATGCATCTATTACCTTTTAGTTCACTAGGGAATCATTTGTATTGCAAAATCTGCTTTACTCTAAAATATCTATTACAAATAGCAATTGCTTATGTAGCTGTTGTTATAAATGTTGTTAGTCATATACAGTATAACTGTATGTTTTTTTTTACCGCATGTAATAATAACATGCATAACTTCCAGTTATTTTAAACAGTTTTGAAATATTACATATTATTATATATTATACCTTTTCATTGTTATCCACATTGAGAACATATTTTGCATATATATATATATGCATTAGCTTTGTTAGATAAATGTCCCTTATTTGGATGTCAGCAGGTAACATGACAATTTACTACAAAATGCCAAAGAAAACAAAAAAAAAGAATGAAACTGAAAAATTCCAATTCAGTGCTTTCATTCACCCATTAAACTATGCATAAATAACTGAATAATAGATGTAATAAAAGATACATTGCATGATATGAGGATTTCCAGGGCTATTTTCTGTTAAAAGCTTGATGGATTGTTCTCATTTTCCAAAAGCCGGCAATAAAATCCAAGAAATTTTGATCTGGAACTTGCGTCCCCTTTCTTAAATGGTGCGACGCTGCCATCTGTTGGTGAGGAAGATACCCGCAAGGGCTACTCTTAGTTTTAAGCTACCCCCTGAAAGACCAATCTTTATATTCTATCTGTGATCTCTATCATTCGTTTAATTATGCATTGTGTATTATCAGACATCAGGAATACCTTATAGAAAATGTTGTCTGCTGGCTAATGATAAGTGGGTTTTTGAGAATTGTTCCCCAATGCCATGTAAGTCTTACAATAGACTTTAAAACACACAGGAGATAATGGAAAATGAAATGTAACTGGTATAAATATTAGCTTTATTAACGCATTGAGAGTGCATCACATTCAGGCATACAGTGTAATGCTTATCTGTTTTGCTCCGAGGTATGAAAATTAAAGACACAAGTTACCTCTCCGATGCAGGACACATTAAACAGGCATTAATAACTTAATATGTTAGTATGGTTTTGATGTAGGTGATGCATTTGAATTGGGATTCATGGTGTGAGAATGGTTCAAACCAGTGTTTTCCATCCCTCTGGGACCCCCTAGACCTGAGGATCTGTTTTTGCTCTCTCAAAATAGTGGACCGGCTGGGGTTCGTGAAGCTGGGAGGGAGCAAAAATGTGGACCAGCTGGGGTTCATGTACCTGGGGGACCTGGGATGGAGCAAAAATGTGGACCAGCTGGGGCTCATGAAGCTGGGAGGGAGCAAAAATGTGGACCGGCTAGGTTTCATGGATCTGGCAGGGAGCTGGGAGGGAGAAAAAATGTGGACCGACTGGGGTTCATGGACCTGGCAGGGAGCTGGGAGGGAGCAAAAATGTGAACCGGCAGGGGGTCCCAGAGGGTCGGTTTGTGAGACACTGGTTTAGACATGTCAGGCTCTGTGAATGACCGCGTTGGGGTATGTGTGACTGTGTGATGCTCGAGCTGTCTCCAACCAGCCTGTCCCCGGCTTGCCAGGTCACAGCGCAGTGGACATCACCAAAGTGGCCCGGAGGCACCGCATGTCTCCCTTTCCCCTGACCTCGATGGACAAAGCCTTCATCACTGTGCTGGAAATGACTCCCGTCCTGGGCACGGAGATCATTAACTACAGAGGTGAGATAGAGCCTCATGTTCGGTCCCCATGCCTAGACCGTCCGCCCCCTCGTCATGCTCCAGGGACACTTTTTGTCATCTTAAATGCTCACCCCCAACCTCCAGAATACACTGCGGCCCCTGCTGGCATGGATATCTTTTTGTTGTGTTACCAATACCATTATTCATATGGATTGCTACTCGTCCAAGGCCAACCTGAGCCATGACCATTCTGATACCTCCCCCCATATCCTGACTTGGTTCCTTGCGCTGGCTGGTTGTCCATCAGCCAATCAGGTTATACGCAGTTATATTCTACAGTCATGTGCCCAAATATTAGTGATGAGCAGTAGGCAGACATACCATTTATTTAGCAGATGCTCTTATCCAATAAAAGCAGTGTCAGATAGTCCCTGGAACAAATGGGAAGTTAAGAGCCTTGCTGAAGGACCCAGTGATGAAATCATTCTCTCAACCTTGGGACATGAACTGCCGACCTTCTGATCACAGGCACAGCGCTTGAACCCACTGAGCCACACATTTCTGCACACATTGTATTTTTATATTTTGAAGGACGGTGGATAAGCTGTGTTTTGTATAAAAGTCAAGCTGACTTCCAGTTTGAGGTGTACGTATGTGTATTCCGCAGTGCGTATGTCATTCACTGTGCAGACAGGAAAGCAGAGAGCGGTTAATAGGGTTAAAGTTACAGCTGTGTACAGTGTTGTGCACTGCCGCCTTCCATCCAGTGTTTTTTTTTTTACTATGGGCTTTGAAACATCCTCACATTTATCCACAGGCCGCCTTCTGGTCACACTACTAATGCGTCACGGCTCATGCATACAGACATTCACATTTATTTTCAGGTTTCTGATGGTTTTTCCCCACAAAGTGACCTACAGTACCAATACAGATTACAATTTATGTTTGCCCCTTGGGATTTGAACCCACGACATTTGTGCTGTTAGTACAATGCTCTGCTTGTTGAGATAAGGGTATGTTTTTCTGTGACTCTTGCATGAACTCTTTGGAAGAGCCCGCTTTTTTTCCGCTTCCGGAATAAGGGCCGAGAAGATAATTGGCACTAATGCCTCCCCAGTACACTGGCAATCAAACAGGTCAGTGCCTCCCCAGTTGCCTGCGTGCATGGAGCCTGGCTGGGTACCCGGACTACATCCTTCGCTGAAGTTGCCGAGCCCCTTTCTGAAGACAGGAGTGACTGGTTCCCAGCATGTAACTCTGCCTGGGATGTGCCATTTCACCCAGAAAATGGGGGGGGTGGTGACACATGTAATCTCATCTCTAGTCAGCTTCCCCCATTCCTTGACATTTCCTGAAGTGGTGATGTGTACAGGGAGAAAGGATGTGGAATGGGTGGAGGGTGCAGAAGAAATCTGAATGAAAACAAAAAAATAATCGGCCAGTTTGGATATATTGTTTATGTGTCTGAAAGTGGTGTCGGAATTCCTTTGTGTTAGGAGTGAGTCAGTTTGCTAGGGACACACTATCCTACCCCGTCGCGCTTTCCGAGGAGTCGGACACAATGTGCGCTCCTGTCCGATCACGGATCTGTCACCTCGAGCTCAGCCGAGTCACAGCGCAATAGGCGATACTCCTGACATAGCGTGATAATGCAACTGTAGGACTATGGAGAGAGGCCAGACAGGCCTTGTGGAGCTTCTCTGTGTTGCAAGCGTCTCAGAGTTCCCAGGGTTCATTGCTCTGAGCTTTAAGGTGTCTTCCTCCCGTCTTTGATTTGCTTTCTTTGCCGAGCCTCTGAGAGGCTCACGCTGGGTTTGGCAGCTACGCAAACGACCGTCTCGTCTCAATCCCAGCCCCGTGTGTGCGGTCCTGCCACGCTCGTATTGCTGCGGAGGGCCACGCCTGCCGTCGCTTAGCTTTCAGAGAAGGGTATGCTCGCAGCATCTCAGAGCAGCTGGGTCACTCCACAGCGTCGGTAAAAATGGCTGAGGTGCACCCTGATGCATACACATGTCCATGACAGGTGCGGAGAAGAAAACTGTCCAAGTACAAAAGCCTGCATAAACTAGCAGAGAGGTGTCACTCCAGACGGCTCTCGTGTGAGGTTTTCTGGTGGTGGAATGAGCTGCCGAACCACATCCGGTCATCAGACTCCCTCTCTAACTTCTGGAAAAGCCATGAGACCAGTCTGTTCAAGGAACTTCTGTACTAGCCTGATGCCGCTTTATAATCCCTGAATATTCTCATATTGCACTTCTGGTGCTTGAATTCTCTTACAATGTTCTTTCTATTTTGGAAAATGTTCTGTAGCCCCTGCTCCGATACCGCCTAGACCTGTACCTGGGCGTTCAGTGCCTCGCCTTACACCCTCGTGGCTGGAGGTTTGAATCCTGAGAGAGGTATTATAGGTGGAGCGGTGCCTCGCTTTACACCCTCGTGGCTGGAGGTTTGAATCCTGAGAGAGGTATTATAGGTGG
>JAODJX010000040.1:6399276-6419158 GCA_026776945.1 Isichthys henryi | reverse complement strand
ATTGCAGGAACAGTGTTCTAAGGGGAAGGTACGTTCATTGCAGGAACAGTGTTCTAAGGGGAAGGTACGTTCATTGCAGGAACAGTATTCTAAGGGGAAGGTACGTTCATTGCAGGAACAGTGTTCTAAAGGGAAGGTATATTCATAGGAGCCTGTGGGTGGTAGGGTGCCAGCAGGTTGTGCTGCAGGAGCTAATTCAGAACACCATGCAAGGTAAAGGCCAGCACGGTCCAGTTGCTCCTGGCCATAAATCAGTTTCAGCCGATGGTGGTAAACCCAGATTTCCTTTGCCTGTAATGGCTAACTGCAGGAATGTGTCGCACACCCATTACCGCAGGCTTCTCACCTCTGATCGATGTTGTCGGATGAACCTGTGTACCACATCCAGGTACTGGCCTGGATCTCCTGCATATGATGGATGATCAGGAGCTCACCATCCCCTCATCTGCAGCAAAAGCTATAGATAATCATAGTCAAGAGCTTTCAGTCACTACTCCAGTTGGATGCAGTCCATGGAGTTATTCGTACTTTGCGGTCAGTGGGACAGAGTATCCACATTACACATTAGTCAAAGTCATTACCCTGCAGCACATTTAGTCCATCTTACTTCCTATCTCTTGGAGTCATTGAAGGTCAGGGGCGAGGTGATTAAGGAAGGTCTGTCCCACTAACCCTTGCCAACTGCGTGGTATCAACTCCTGTTCACCTCTTCAGTATCTTAGGTCACCAGGCTGGGCCCCCCTAGGTCTCACAGGAACTTTAACAACTTAGTTGACGAACAAGTAAACAAGAAGATCAAGTCAGATGTGGCTGTGTGTACCAGGGTGTTGCAAAGCAGCTTAGCTGACACACAGTGAGGTGAACCAGGACTGCTGGAGCATTGCATAGTTTGAATGACATGACTATGAAGCGCATGGACCCTGTCCCAACACGAATGCCATCTGTACCTCTGAAAATGTACCTCTGTTTATGAAACCATGTAACTGGCCAGAGTGAGGAGATTAACCACAATGACCATGTGATTTAGTCCCTGCTGATTTTATGTAGTTTTTTTATGTACGGTTGCCTTAAATCCTCTGTTCCAGCTGTGCATGATATTCACTGCTAGGAGGAATGGTGGAAGTGTCCCGTAACTGTCATGCCCGTTCACCCCGTGAGGAACTCCATGCCAGTGCTACATGAGCCCTGGATCTGGGCTAAGCAGAGCTGAAACCACCAATTTCAATCTGTAATATACAGAATATTGATATTTGCATTTCCTCCCATGACATCTTCACACTCGACTAGCAGATTCGGCCCACAGGTCGGGCTGCTCTGAATATCCAAAGTGATTCTCACTTTCGGCAGTATTTCTTCTCCCTGTGGTTCCAGCAGGACTGGATCACTAACATTAGGTTGTGGCTCTACCCGGGCTAGATGTGTGATTGCTGAAATGTCTGGCGACACTCCCACTCTGATGATTGAGATAGCAGTTCAGTGTCCAGCAAAGGCCTGGCAAGCACTGGGTAGACTGGGAGGCAGAAGCTGCTGAGGTGTCCTCGTTACTCACCCAGGAAAGGCTGCAACTGGTTTTTACCATGATGCAGATTCAGACCTTGAATGGGGAGGCATTTTATAATAGCTTTATATTTACTAAAATGTATCTATATCTATAGCTTTGTTTTACATAGTCACCTATATAAATTCATTTGAAAATTCATATTCAAACAAAAATCAAGAAATGTTTAGATTTTTTATCAAGGAGTTGCCACATATTTTTGCCATTTTTAACCAGACCCCTACTGCTGAACATTAAACTGTTTTCGGTCCATTTAAAACTGCATTTTATGCACATAGACTTTGTAATTCCTTAGTGATGCATTACTTGCGTCTCAGGTATCTTTATTTAGCCTGAGCAGTTATTAGTCTCCTACTGGCCCCCCATCTTGTTATATATTTCCGATGTAATTCCTGGTAGTCTCTGGCTACAGAGAGCAGCTACGTCCGCGTTAGCTGTGCACACAGAAATGAACATGTTATGCTATATCATTCGTTATGTCTTTGCTTTTCGTGTTCTGCGGCACATTTCCTTATCATGCACTATTGTTTCAGCCATGGAACACAACCCCCTTGAGACCTGCCATGTTTGCTTTTTTGTCCTTTTTTTCCCCCCCAAAATGCCATCTTGTTCAGCTGTATTAAAAGGAATGAATTGAACACAGAGCTCAGTCAGTGGGCCTCTGGGTTCATTATCAGTCATCACGGCTCTGTTGGATACGGTACCCATAGCGCTGACTGCAGTAAAGCTGTCAGGCCGACAGAGACTGATATCACATGTGCTTGCGGCGGGTGATTGGAGTAGGGGGTGCGGGGGTAAATTAGAGTCCCAGCACCTAAATAAACCCTGAAACTTCAGCCAGCCCCAGTCCCGTCAGCGCTGGCCTCTTGCTTCAGGTTACATGGCTCTTCCAGAACCGGTGCTAACTTCCTGTGTAGCTTTTTTTAAACCCTTGACATAATGATCTTTGTCATCTAAAGCTACACTTTTAAACAGATTTTTGTTTTTTATGCTCCGTGCCTGAATCCTAGACGCATGATCCAGCTTTGGCGAATTTCATGGCTGCCGGGGATTAAGATGTAAGAGGTCGTCCTCTTTCCCATGACACCCTAAAATCAATACGCTCTTATGGTGACCTCCTTCGTCTCTAGGGCATCCGCTGCCCCTGCTGACCTCTGCTGGAGTCTCATCAGTGTTTTATTCATCGACAATGATATATCGCTAACCTCGCCTGGATTTGATAAACAGGCTTCTGTACTGGCCTTGTTTGTCATTCAATATTAAACAGGAGGGTGCATTTTTCTTTCTTTGTTTTTTATTTAATCCTATCTGCAGAGGCCCAAAATTGTGTATCATACATCATTCCACACACACACACACCCCCGCCACTCCTAAAAAACAAGATCCAGGTTACAGAAAAGCAGTGGAGATGTTTGCCGCAGGTACATGGTCAGCAAGCAAAAATCCAGTATGTGAGCTGGCAGGACCAACAGCTCATATGGTAATGATCATTTCACTGGCTAATGAAGGATTTGTGTTACATAAGCACTGCGGCTTTTATTGTTTTCTTGTTTTTAGCGGAAAAGAATATGGCAGCGAGAAGTCGTTTAAAGCGCTGGAGGTTTTCCCTTTCTATCTCATCCAGCGTCGGAACATCGAGTCTGTTCTGCCGTGAGGCGTAGCCATAGTGACAGGCTGATTGTAGGAGCCGCGCACAGAGGCGTGAGGATGGTGTAGCTACAGTTGAAGGCTAACAGCAGTAGCATATTTGCAACGTTCCAGCAGATTTACTGCACTGGCTGCATCCGCGATGCTGACCGCTTCGGTGATCGTCACGGAAATGCGGCTGCCTTATACATTCTCCTCTCCCACTTTGTGTTTTCGTGGATGTTAGTCCAGAGGCATTTGCACTTTTGGGTCAGTGTATTTTCCTCTTGCTTTTGCTCCGTTCCTGGCCTCTCGTCTCTTTCTGAAAAGCTAAAAGCTTTGCTGCTGCTTGAATGCTCGTTCTGCTCTGCATGCCGTCTGGGGCTGCGGGAGCCTGAAGCCTGAGACTGACTCGTATGTGGAGAGCAGCCCCCTGGAACAGGGCCTTTGTCAGAATGGGTCGCTGCGAGCCAGACAAAATGATGCTTTTGCCAGAAACCATGAAGTGTCTCTGCAGGTTTCCTGCTCTTCTGACTAGTGGTGATATTAATTTCACATCTAATGGGAGCTGCATAAGGACAGCATATAGCATGAGTGTAAGGTAACCCAAAGGCACGTCTTTCGTATGGGACGAAGAGCATTGTAAACGTCCCTGGGAAGCAGGATTCTTCAGTGCCAGTAAACATGACAGAGACGAACACCAGAAGATGTAACATGGCCTTCACGAAAATTGCTTCCTCACGTCTCTGCTCATCTAAGATCCAAAGAAGGACATTTTTTCCATTTGCAGTAGCTTTTCAAAGTACAGTCTGCAGATACCTCAGCCTTATCCTTTAGTTTAAAATTGGAGCATGTCTGTTAATCTACTGTTTCTTCCCCTTCGATTTTTTGTGAGTTTTAAAGCGTGAATGATTGAGTTCAGAAAAATGGCGTCTGATCAGCACCAGCGTTCAGTGACTCATCCCAAGATTTGGAAGGATCTGAATACCAGAGTATACCAGAATATACCAGAATATACCAGAATGTACATGATATGTGAACATCGCTACCAGAAACTAAATATCAGCAACTGTATCGCAAATAATAAATTGATTTGAGTTTTATATATATATAATATTAATTATATATAATATATTAATTTATATATATATATGTATAAATACATATTTTTGTATTTATATACATGAACATACTATTTACATACATTGATATGAAGAAACTGCTTATTTATATATGGTTATACACACGTATAATATGCAATACTGTGAGACTTTCACTGGCTGTAGCTCTTTTTGAGAGGATTTCCCCAATAAGGAGTGATTCTTACGGTAAAGGCAATGCTGTCCTGACGTGCAGAACCTCTGAGGTTTCTTGACCGTTTTTCCGATGAATGGCCACAATGAATGCTTACATAAGATCTTAAAATAACCTTCTGCTCTTGTATCTTCTAATATGCCGTTTCACATGGATTTCGGTAGAGACGGGTCCAGGTAGGTTCGTGTGAGGAGATCGGTTTGGCTTCATCATCGGCCGTCACATTCTCCCGGCCGTCTGCCGTGTTCCTCTTACAGGCATGCACCTTCCGTTGCCTGTGTAATACCAAGAGGGTGCAGCACTAACAGAATACGCTGTCTGCCTTTTCTGCAGATCCAGATCCGGTCATTTTTAAAAGCCCGACACAGATACTTTGGATGAGAATTCCGCATTAAAATTCCAGTTACATAATCAACACAGTGCCCATACATTTTGCTTACTCATCCAAATGTCCCGACATTGGGAGATGTTGGAGGATACCTAACTGAACGAGGACTAACCTGTCAGCCTCTTCGGGCTATTTTTGTTTCTGCCGGATCATGTTGTGATACTGAAGTGTTAACCAAAGCATACCATTTTCTTGGTGGCCAACCATATGCTCTCTATCACTTACAGTTAACGGTGCTTTGTGAATGATAGCCAAACTCTATAGCAGGCTGTAGATTCTTCAGTGTGCCCAGTAGATGCAAACCCTATTATTGATTTTGTCACATATCTCACTCCTCAAACTCCAAAGGCCAGTGACACCCAAAGCCACGATGAGTCTCTTTGTCATATACACTACACAAAGGAAATTAGTAATTGCTTGCTTCCGAATCTTTCGTCCTTGTTGTGCCTGAGTCCTCGTATAAGAGGGCCATGGATTAAACTAACATTGTGTTAATGATGTTTTCCTGTTGGGTTTACAATACCACATAAATATTTACCAAATTGCTTTGCTTTTTAGGATTGTTTTCTACACTCATATTACATAAGACGTGCATTACGTAATGCTTAGCACTATTTTTACTGTGTATTTCATGTAAGGTCAGGTCATTTTGGCTGATTGTGGTGGATGGGTTCATTCATTTGTTGTAGATAGTCAAATCGCTCGATCCCTCGACTCAATGGGACATAGGTGATTAGTAATTCAGTTTTTTTTCCTGTGACGCTTGTAGAACAAATAATTCGGGTCATAAAAGAGCTGCCACAGGAGTCATTTAAGTGAGATTCTCTTCTCAGTGGACTTTTCACAAGCATTTGGCAAGAAACCTACTATAATTTTGATGAGCGTATTCATGGATGTTTTCTCAATTGTGTGAAGCCATATAGCATTTTTCTCTTGTCATTCTAATTACCGCTAATTTCCCTTCACACTTACGCAGCTTGCTAGCTAGGCAGACTGTGCAGTGCAGACTTGAAGAATGAATGTGGCAACCACAGTGTCTTGGAATAAAGACCACAGTCATAACTCAGGAGGGTCTGTCTCCCCCTTGTAGTCCTGAAGACCACAGTCATGACTCAGGAGTGTCTGTCTCCCTCTGAAGCAAAAGGGACTTCACTCCCATAAGAGACTCTTTCATTCTCATCTATTGTGGTCATTACATTTACCGTCCCGACACACAGCAAACAGGTGTATTGGATAAGATACAAATTACAGTCAGAGGAGAGGAGATTGTGACAGGTTCATAATTATCACTTATACCGTGTATACATATCTCCTCACTGCAATTTAGTTACGTTGCAATTTCTACTTTCACTGGCAGTTACTGTAGTCATAAAGTATTCCTCTGTCTCCTCCCTGCTTTCCCCCGGCTGCAGTGATAGCCGGACGGCGATGTGGGTGATGCTGACGATCAGCACAGCCTACACTGAGCTGCTAGGGGTGTCAGCATGATCAGTGTGACACAGCTTTAAAGAGATTATCTATGTTAATAATATGATGATAATCTATGAGATTAATCACTACAATGTATCTGCTGTTCCAGGTGCTTCTCCTTAAATTCTAAGTAAACAACAAGGGGATTATATTACGATAGTTACTCATGACGACGATAACATGAAACAGTGTATCTTCTGGCTTCAGCAAGTTTGATTCATAAGTCCATTTGGTGAAGATTTGAGAAGAACCTTCGCAAATCAAGTGACTTTGCTGAAAGTAATTTTCCTGCATCGCTCCGAAATCCTGCACCCAGGAGAGTTATTTATATATAGCTGTCAGCTCTGTTTGCATGCACGGGTTGTACCAAGATTACTCCAGTAAGGTCTGCACTAGGGCTAAAATGCAGTGCCAGTCAAAAGTTTGGACAAACCAAGCTGCCTACAAAGGAGAGTGACAGTGTTGAATCACATGACCTGGCCACTTGACCTAAACACAACAAAGATGGTTTTGGAGCAGTGTGACCGGAGAGTAAAGGAAAGCAACCAATGAGTGTTCAGCATATGTGGGACCTTCTTCAGAATAGCTGGAAAAGCATCTCAGGAGGTCAACTTATGAAACTGCCGTCAGCCAGTTAGGGTCAGCCAGTCTCTTGGGCAATTCGGGTTAAGGGCCTTGCTCAAGGGCCCAATGGTGGAATCACTCTGCCGACCATGGGATTTGAACCAGTAACCTTCTGAGTCTCGACCCACATACCTGCCCTCCAAAAATGTATTTTTTGTGTAATACTTTTTTGGTAAGCCTGCCTATCTATCTATCTATCTATCTATCTATCTATCTATCTGTCTGTCTGTCTGTCTGTCTGTCTATCTGTCTGTCTGTCTGTCTGTCTGTCTGTCTGTCTGTCTGTCCGTCCGTCCGTCCGTCCGCCCGCCTGTCCTGTCCTGTCCTGTCCTGTCCTGTCCTGTCCTGTCTGTCTGTCTGTCATTCTGTTGTGTTGACGTCTTTATAACTATTCTAAAATGTAGACAATATCACAGATAAACCTTTCTATGGGTAGGTGTGTCCAACCTGTTGACTGGTACTATATATACCACCTAAATGTTTTGTCTTCACTTTCAAGACGGAGCTTTTAGACTATGATTTCTCTCAGTCATGTGTACAAATGCACGGGTCAAATATGAAGCAGATCATATTAACTAATACTGGTGTTACACATCTTTGCCATTTTCCTACTTGACCCAGGACAAAAGTCATTCAGTCTTGAAAAAATTGTTTAATTAAAAAATGGTGACATGTTTGGGGACAGTTAAATATGTGCCAGTCACGATAATGAAGATAATGATCATAATAATTACTAGCAAATTAATTGCTCTGTGGGCTCACGTCAGGACAATCAAAAACATGTAACGGCCTTCACGGCACACGGGGCATGGCTTATGCACAACTAAGAGCCTTTCACTTCTTCGCTAATGAAGGAAAATACTGGGCAAATAACGCTGCTATAATTTGCCACAGTCTTGTACTAAAATAGCCACTTTCCAGTTCTAGGAGGCCTATCAAAGCTTAATTAATTGGAGCAGCGATTGGCGCTGCACTTAGATGTGCCCTGACTCTGCGCTGGCACTCCGGGCTTTTGCGTCAGACTCACTCATACTTAGTTATCGGCATTGTCTTCCAGCGATGAAGCAGCACATCGTGATGAATGGGCTCTTTTTAAAGACCTGGACAGCAAGCCTCTGCATTCTGGCCTCTCCATGCCGCTCATGTGTGCAGGTGTGCGAATGCGCTCATAGATCACCTATAACCGCTACCGAAACGTTGTACATAACGCTTTTCACTTCACGAAGTGGGATGGGAATGAGGCTCCCTTCATCTTTTGCCCTCAGTCTGTCCTGAGGAGCAGAAGAAGGCAGATCCTGGTCTGGGTTGCTTGACAGGCCCCGGCACAGAGCGGAGCGCCATTTTCCTGGAGCCCGGTCCACTCCCCTGGGGGAGGGCACAGGAGGGGGGAGGACCTGAGGCTGTGTATTGTGGTCGCCATGGGAACACATAGATTATTTAACAGACCTGCATGGGGGGGCTGCATGGACGGAGCCCTGGCCCCGTGTCCTCAGGGACTTGTACAGGGCCCTCAGTGGGTCCTGTAATCCCAGAGGCTTTGCAACAAGGTCCAAGCAGGGAGGCGTTGTGCTGCTTCTGGCGCTAACAAAGCGCCCCACCGATAACGAGGCGGTCCGGCTCTGCTTCTTGCTAATTAGTGTTCCGAGCATTAGCTGCTACTGAGCGGGCGAAGCACATTTATAATGTAAATAAATAAATAAATAAGAACTAACGGCACTTAGCGCCCTCGCGGAGTGGGCGTTTATTAAAGTGTCACAGGAACGATCCAGATAATTTGTTTTTCGGTCGCTACCCACAAAGTCAAATGAAGGACATGGAAAGACTGTATGATCTAAGTAGGCTCGGGCGGTTTTACGTTAATATAGTATACCACGGTATTTTGGATATTCCGCTGCATTTAAGTTCATAATATTTCGTGGGGGCGCATTCCCCACCCTGCCCAGTAAATTTTATTACCAAGATGCAAGATGCAATAATACCAGAAGAAAATACCGTCAAAATTACTGTGTAATATCTGGACACTGTTATGGTATGAAAAATTAGATACTACCAAAGCCTAGAGGTACAACACTGGACACTGGCATTTCTGTATATATGGCTGCCTGTCAATTTATACTATGTATACAGAGCTCTCTGCCTTTATTTACAGTGTTTTCTTAGGGTTTTTTTTATAATAATATAAATATTTTAACATAAGTAATTCAAACTCTGGCTGTTTTCGGCATGAGTGAACCGTGAGGAACAGCAGGTTCATAGCCTGATCGACAAGAAGGACAGAAACACGGTCTGGAAGAGAGGGATCTTTGGGGATCGTTTGGGACGGCTCAGCACTCCGGTATGGCAAACGTGGTCTGGCTCTACCGGCAGATGGAGCCCTGCCACCTACCACTGCTGAAGACACAATCTCTAACGAGCTGGGGCCAAAGTATGAGGGACAATGGGATTTAAGATAATCTGAGTCAGATTTGTGTAATTCCATCTGTAACTCCTCGTTTACTGCCTTCTGCCATATCTGGTCAAGGTCGGATCTTTTCTGTCACACCTCCACCCGCTCCCCCCCAGTTACCGTTACTCCAAAAACATTGCTTAGGCTCCCTAACCTGTTGGGGGCTCCTTGACCTATTGGGGGATCCCTGACCGCCTGGGGGCTCCCTGACTTATTGGGGGTTCCCTGGCCACCTGGGGCATCCCTGACTTATTGGGGGCTCCCTGACCCCCTGGGGGATCCCTGACCTATTGGGGGCTCCCTAACCTGTTGGAGGCTCCTTGACCACCTGGGGGATCCCTCACCTATTGAGGGTCCCTAATGCACCTACCCACCAGGTTGTCATTATCATCACATGCAGCAATGTATATTTTCTGTGTCAGCATGCATCTCATCTATCTCTTTAAGCACTGAGGTTGCACTCCAGTCAGTAGGTATCACATGGTATGACTGGGGCTCAGACTGGCTGAGATTTGTGAAGCTGACACTGCTGCCTACAGAGTGGACTAATGCTAGTTGTTAATGAGTCACGGCTTGAGGCTGCAGATCTGACATTACCTTTCTTTTCCCAACAAATCTGCAGAACGGTGTGCTTCAGCATGGGTTAGGCCACCCTGACGCACTGCTCGCTGTACACCACCTACTGGAGTGCGGCTCTATTTTCACTCCAGGGGGAAAGTCCTGGGCCATCTGTACACGCCATTGTTTCCTCGTGTTTTGCTTGTATTTTCTGATCCTGCGTACAGGGATTATTGAGATCCTAGCCAATGACTTATGCTGGGTTTAGTCTGCATGCATGAAAGCATATTGACCCTGAGCCCATAGTGCCATAGTGAGAAATAGGTTAATGAAACACTGTACAAACACACAAAGATTATGAAGCGTTTTTGAGGCTAATATGCTTTTGTATTGTTATGCCATTACTGATATTCTTTAATTTTACATTTCCTCATCAGTCTTTATCACTCTGTCATTTCCATGTATAACAGTCAATGCATAAATGATCAGTGTACAACCTCTCCCCAGATCACGGTGGCGTTACATACTGACAAACCCATCGTAAGGCGAAAATATCGTAAGGCGAAAATGCATTTTAATACAGTATACCCAACCCGACAAACATCCTAGCCTAGCCTAGCCTACCTTAAACATGCCTAGAACACTTTCATTAGCCTACAGTTGGGCAAAACCATTAACACAAAGCCTATTTTATGATAAAACGTTGAATATCTTGTGTAATTTATTGAACAATGTACTGAAAGTGAAAGACATTTATCCATCGTAAAGGTGAAATATCGTAACACAGACCATCGTAACCCGGGGAGCGTCTGTACATGTGTATGATATATTTAAATTATTACACATACAGCACATGTTTGCATAACTAATATGTAGATGTGTGTGTGTTTGTATGTGTAAAAGCAGAAGAAATTTTTCACCTTTTCTTTTATCAAGCATTTGGCAAGAGCAGCTTGAGGAGTAAATAAACTGTTTATTTAAAGCTCTTTCTCTTTTTTAGGGGGTGTGGGCTGATCTAAAGGTGTCAAGTGTTCCCTCTTTTTCTGCGTTTGCTTTTTGTAACGTTTGTGATGTTGCATCTTGCATAATGCAGCAGGGATTTGACTGGTATCTGCCACTTTAACTCTTAAATCAAATCTATGTGCAAGGCTGTTATGGTAAATAACAGGTATTTAGCTCAATCAGATATTCAGCGGGGTTAATGTGTCCGGTGCCGTGTCACCGAGGGTCAGCAGGGTCGTTTTCATTATATTTAATTGTTTTTGATTAGGATAGTATTTGCAGGCTGGCCCAACTTCATGCTAGCGTGTCAAACAGGGGAATTTCGAAAAATTGGAAGCAGAGGGCCAAATTTTTTCTCTTAGATTGCACTCTGGAGGGTGTTATGGTCCTTTTCCAGCTTTTGTGCATAAGGTTCTGGCTCAAAAATAACAGTTCTGGCCAGGCCTTAACACCCAACCTGTGGTCTCACCCACGTGCGTCTATTAATCCTGGAATGGTAGCTTGTCTGTCGCCCAGCCTGGCATTCTTCAGGGTCCCTCTGTGGACGCCAGCGTCCCTGTGTAGCAGCTCCTCTCACCAGATGTGGCGGTTAGACATTCAGACATGCACTCATTTGCATCTCGGCCGGAGGCTGCCATTGCTGCTAAGCAACGCGTGGGACGGCCAGTTCTGAAGGTGGTGTCCAAACTCCACCTGACACTTGCCGGTGGATGATAAAAAATGAAATATGCACCAGAATTAATTACATTGCAGTGCATAACAGTCGGAGATTTTTTTTAATTATTTTTTTGCCCACATGACGAGAGGCTGGATTTGCAGTTGTTATGTGCACAGCTCAGTGCCTGTCTGCGGCAGTGATGAGCAGCGATCCCAGACACATCTAGCATATAGCGGACCGGATGATGCTATTTTCGTTATTTTATAGCAAGGTTGTATTTCGGAGCAGAGCGTTAGATTCCACCGTAGCTTGATGAAGTTCCTGCTCACCGAAACCTGGGAACAGCTGAATTGGTGAATCAGGAATTCTCTGAAACAAACTCTCCATCAATCGCACCATCCGCCTGTAGCACTGGAGAGCCTTTTGATCGTTTGCCTGAGAAATGATGGACGAACATTTTGTTGCAGGGGGACTATATTGCACTTAAGAGTGATTGTGTGAATCTGCATTTTGCAGGCCAACCCACCGCCGATCCTGGTCAGTGCAGACTCCTTGGATGCAGGACCTTATGTGAGTATCAAGCACCCCCTCTCTATCTCTCTCTCTCTGTCTCTTTCAGTCTTTCACTTTGTGCTTCATATCATATTTCAGTTAGAGTTTAGTGGATAAAAAACACCAAAAAGTCTACTGCTTGGTCATTTATACATGTTACTTTCACATTGGAACCATCAAACCAGTACCAACCTTGTGTTTTTCTTTTTATCAGATTTAAGGACTATTTACAATATCAATAGAAAAAATATTTTAATTAATTAATAGAATGAACTGATTTCTTTATTCTGGTGTCTTGATCTCTCTCAGGTAAATGGAAGTGATGGAATGTATAAATATGAGGAGATCATTCTAGAAAGGGTAAGTAGACGTTAAAAAGGCCACTTCCACTGCACATGTAATTAAACATTATTTTTTTAAATGCTAAAAACCATTCTGAGGACGAGAGTTTTTACCACTTAGCTATATTTAACGTAATGTATGCAACAATTACAGAAGGAAAATAAAAATTGAATGTTCTTATGGAAGTAAATTCCTGCGCTGTATTATTCGTAATTTAATATGTATGACGTGATTTCCTTATGATTGGATATTTTTCCTTGTGTTTAGTTATGGCCACTAGATGGCGATGAAGCACTCCGTTTTTAGAGTATTACATAGATTGATATGTACGTGTTGCAGCCCACCGATGAGACAGTGAGAGATTCTTGGGCAGACTTTGGCTGTTCTGCAGAACTGTGTGTTAAGATCAGTCATAGACAGATCTGCCCTGAAGCGACTATGACTAAGAAGAGATTCAGGGGCATCTTCACACTTAATCTCAAGGGGAATTTCTCGATCTTCCACCCTACAGGAATATAGCTATGTGAATGCAAGGGTCTAACCACCGGGGACACGGTGGGGGCAAATACCTGGTATTATTAAGTTATGTCCCCTGTCCCCCAAATATCAAACTCCCCTACGCCGTTTGTGTGTACGCCCCATAGAACTTACACTTTCTTCCCTTCCTTCAAATCATAAATGTGGAAGATAAGCACTCAGCCGCTAAATCCCACTCTGAATGACGTGTTAGCATGGTGGCGTTTGCTGGCTAATCCGTGTGGATTTGTTCCGATCCAGAGTGACATGCAGGAACTTCCGAGATTTCCTCTGCTTTCCTCTGATGTGGTCAGAGCTCATTAAGGAAAAAAAATGATTAAGCCCTTTCTGTCTTTCCACTGTTTTCTGCCAGGCCTTTGCTCGTCCTGGTCCGTCCCTTCTGATTTTAGTCGATACGCACACGCTCACACACTCATAGTTCACTCTCGCCTTCGTGAAATCACCGCGGCTGCATTTCCGATGTTTGTTCCTGCCAAGTGTGTGCTACTGTATGCGAAATCAAATGACTATTATGTGAATTATTTGAATAATAGTTTATGTAAGTTGGCAAATAAAAAGACTCTGAATTACAATAAGCTTTTCATTTTCATCAAACAGTGCCATTTTCCTATTGAGGTTTACTGTAATTTCATATTATACAATATACTGTTACCTCATACCCTATGTACAGGATGCTGTGGAATAGCAAACCTTCACCGTGTTCTGATCTGCTGACATAGATGGTCAACAGCTTTTTTTTCTTTTATTATCATTATTCAGTCTGGCACAAGGTGCTACGTACTGAGGCTTGAGCTGCAGAGGCTCCTCAAACTGGGCACTGACCCACCAATATCACACCAGAACTGGGATAGGCAGTCCTGACCCTGGAGTGGCGCCACCCAGCAGGTTTTCCACCCTATCTGATGAGTTACTATCTGCATGAGATCAGGTGTGGCTCATCACAGACCAAGTAGGATGGAAAACTGGCCGGATATCGACATTCCAGGATCAGGATTCTCTAACCCTCCCCCAGACAATGGCTTTGTATGTCTCACAAAAACAAGTGTTTCATGCATAGCAGCCGCGTCAGTGTCCCAAAGCACTTTACAGTGTTTTGCAGGTGTTTTCCATAAAAATAAAAACACAGGAAAAAAACACAAAATAGCCATATTGGGAAAACTAAAAATTATTTCTTGACCCCCCCCTAGGCAATCTCTTATTATTATTATTGTCGATATTATCATGAGAGTAGCACACATGGTGTATGGCTGAGAGGGGGCCCATGCAGATTTCAGTGTCGCAGGGTACGCCACCCCCCGTATCCATTACCTGTTCTAACCCTTCACCACACCCCCCTCACAGGGTAACTCCGGCCTCGGATTCAGCATCGCTGGCGGGATCGACAACCCTCACATTCCTGACGACCCTGGGATCTTCATCACGAAGATTATTCCGGGAGGAGCGGCCGCCATGGACGGCAGGCTGGGGTATGTGGCCGTGCCCCCACACCCCTCCTCAGAGGCCCAACCCAGAACTCACTGTCACAGCTTTGTGGGATTCCCGAGTCCGTCCTACCAGACAATTAACCCCAGCCTGTTCTCACAATGGATTTTTTTGTGGTTAAGAGTGTAGGACGACGTGCATGAAGTAAGACACTGATGTAGTCTGCTGGCCAGTTTCTGTCCCCTCCCTTCTGGATTCAGTGTCCCTTTTTCATGCTCAGCATTTCAAAAATCCATATTACGGGCAGTGAGATCATCTCCTAGCTGCGTTAGACTTTGTCACGCCTATACCCGGGCATTCACTGGAAGATCAGCCTAGCTGCCTCATGCTGCCTTCCATTTACCCCAGAGGCCGGAGCCGGGACTGACGTCATGCCCGAGTTAACCGCGTTCCAGTATAGCAAGTCGGAAAGCCATTAAGCAAAACCAGGGACCTGTTTCAAAAAGCAGGATTTCTTGCTTAGCTGGATAACCTGTCGGTTTTAAGGTGCCCCAGTTTAAATGACATTTATCTTCATTCACTTACATTTAGCCCAGACTATCTCAAATCCAATAATTATCCGGCTAAGCAAGAAATCCTGCTTTCAGAAACGTGTCCCAGCTCTAGCTCAGTTAATTGTTAGCTACAGTTAGCAATATCAGTTTATAACACATGACGTGGTATTTTGTGCGTAAAAACACTGTAGCAACACGTCCACAAATAGCAGTGGGACAGTATTGCATCCCGATTTAATGAGCTACAAATAAGACAAAAGTGCCAATAAACAGTATTTAACTACAGCTTTAGCTTTTGTTGATAAAATACGCAGCCATTTTGAATTCTGAGAGATTGTGTCAATTCCTCCGACTTGCAGAGTAAGAATTCCAACTTCAGGAGTCACTCCGGCATTATGCCTGTTCAGCTCCCTGACAGCTGTGTGTTTGCAGTGTGCTATTTGCTTCACTTGTACGTCGCTTTGGACAAAAGCATAAGGCAAAATATGTCTCCTCCATCTTTCCCATTATCAGGGTGAATGACTGTGTCCTGCGGGTGAACGAGGTGGATGTGTCTGAGGTGGTGCACAGCCAGGCGGTGGAGGCGCTGAAGGAGGCAGGGCCTGTGGTGAGGCTGCTGGTACGGAGGCGCCAGGCACCACCCGAAAGCATTCTGGAGGTCAACTTGCTGAAGGGGCCTAAGGGTGAGGCTGGCGCATTGCCTGCTGAACACATCACTGCTTTCACGTGATCTGTATTTGTCCCACATCACATGACCTTATCTCAGTGTTTCCCAATCCAGTCCTGGTGGACACAAAGACAGTCCATGTTTTTGCTCCCTTCCAGTTCCCGCGAGCAAAAGGGGAGGGAGCAAAAATGGGGACTGTCTGACAGGGAGCTGGGAGGGAGCAAAAATGTGGACCGTCTAAGGGCCTTATCTACTTCTCTGCCGCCAGGTCTGGGCTTCAGCATCGCAGGGGGAATAGGCAACCAACACATTCCTGGAGACAACAGCATCTACATCACCAAGATCATCGACGGCGGGGCTGCCCAAAAGGATGGCCGACTGCAGACGGGAGATCGCCTCCTAGCGGTGAGCTGAGCTCCGCCTCCCCACTGCCAGGCACCACAGACAGAGAGGACCCCACATGTCCCGTCATCTGCATGGCGCCGTTTATGCTGAGTGTGCAGGACAGCCGAGAGATGAGCTAGCAATAAGAGTGAAAAAGTACAGCCATGCATGTCTGCCAAGAGTATTGTTAATCAACTCAGAAAAATGTATCTCTGTAGAGTGTAAAGCATATTTGAGGCACCTGAGAAAAACATACTGAGCAGTGATTTAAGTAAACGTGCCGCATAAATAGAAATCGCACAAAGCTGATTTAGTAGAGTTGGCAGGGATTTGTTTTTGCTTTTGTTAGTGTTGCAGTCAACACGTCAAAACGGCATAGACTAAGCTTGCCCTTAATAACCATTCGGGTATGAATAAAATGTCATTTTAAAAATGTGCACGCATCATTTTGGGGTCAGCTATGGATAAAATATTTAAAATGTGCATCATTTTGCAGTATAATGTATATATTGAATATTAATGCATCTTGCGTATTTTAATATCATGGCCTTAATTATGTCTCCATGAAATTGGAAGAAGTGTAATCAACCGAAATAATGACATAATACGAAATATAATAATGATAATTGTTCTTACAGTGTCTCTCGTAATTAAGAAGTTTAAAACTCGCCTGAAGAGAATGGTGCAGGGCTGTCATTTTTTGGGGACATTATCTTAAGGCTGCAATTATTTCTTGTATTGGGTACAAGCTGCTTAACACAATTATTGACAATAGAAAGGTAGCTTCAAAAGCAGTAAACTCATTTTCAGTCACGGGGCAAACAGTACTAATGTCGCCGGCAGCTTTGAGAAATGCGACTGTAATTACCTTCATTTGTCGCAATCTCACGGGTTTCGCTTCAGAACACAGGAGAGCGCGTGACTCGCAATTATCCGCGCGACTACCAGCCTCGCTCCCCTGTAAGTGTGCGCCATGCGGTCACGTGTTCACGGCATGTCCTCGTTTTTTTTTTTCGTTCGCTCAGTCATATTTTCCGAAAGTGTCGGAAGGCGTCGAAGCCCTGCACCGCCGCCAGTCGTCGGCTGTGGGAAAGCGCTGTGCGCGTTGCCATCGTGTTTGATCAGACGTGCGTCTGTATAAACCTGCCATTATAGTTTGATTGCAGTGAACTGGTGTGGATTCATTGCAGTATTGCTCAGATGAGAAGTAATTCAGCTTGCTCCAGTAAAAACAGCTCGAGACAGCCCAGCTTTACCCGAACCTTTAACCAGAGTTGTAACTGGGTTTTTTTTGTGGTAGATTATGCCGGAATGGAAATGGTTAACACAAAATGGCTCTTCTGACCCAGTATGGTGTTTAATCACACATCTTACACGGACAGGTCAACAACATTAACCTTCAGGACGTGCGTCACGAGGAGGCAGTGGCAGCACTGAAGAACACCTCCGACATGGTCTATCTGAAAGTGGCCAAGCCGGGACCTGTGCACATCAACGACATGTACGCCCCCCCGGACTACTCCAGCAGTACGTATCAACTCACGATGGCCGGCTCGCACGGGGTCACTCGCTCACACTCGTGCCACACACTTCCACACAACCACGTTACAAAAGCACACGCATATTGCACCCATGAATGCAGTCGTGCACAGCCAGGAATGCACACACAGGCACTGCCCGCCTGTGTCATGCCTTCTCGCCTTGCTGTTTTGTTTGCTGGGTACCCCGCAGAGAGTTCGTAACTTCAGGATCAGCGTCAGAACGGGTTTATTATCTCTGAGATAATTGCTCGTGATTGCAGACTCCACAGTACACAGTCACACAGATGGTACACGGTACCACATACAGCTATTTCTATATGAAAATAGGTATAACATATGAAGATGATAAGTTAATGGATGGATATGAAAATCCACTAGTGAAAAATATACAAATTAAACTAGTAAAAAATTGCACGAAAAAGGTCAATAAATAGACAAGGTAGGTAGTATTGCACTCTGCACAGCCCTGAGTGATTTACCTCAGAGCGCCCCCTAGCCTGTAGCCCAGGGCCCTGCACACACAGCGTCTCGCTGCCGTTCGCTGTTTTAATCTTGCCTCCTTTCCCCCTACTGGCCTCGCCCTCCCTGCAGCCTTTCCCACCATGGTCGATAACCACGTCAGCCACAGCCCTAGTATGGGCTACATGGGCGGCATGGAGCCCAAGCCTGTGTACCAGCAGCCCCCCCAGATCACGCCGTCCCGATACTCCCCAGTGCCGCGGCACATGCTTGTGGATGAGGACTTCACCAGGTGAGTCGCCCTCGATCGTGACTTCCCGCCCTGTAGGTCTGCGCGACGGAGTGGGTGGCGCCGCGGTAAATTGACAGCTTTGCTGTATCAGCTGCTACTGGCCTCATGCTGGTTTTGGAAACTTAGCTGTGAGTCTGGCCTGACCTGCATTTCCAGCTGCCTGAGGTCAGAGACAAGGCAGGGGAGGGAGATGCGGATCAGGGCCTGTTCGCCTGCTGCTTCAGGAGTCCTGCACCAGCCTGCCGTAGGTCCAGCCCTCGTTGTGGGCTTGGTAACTCTGTTCACGGTGCCGTCCGCAAACTGCCACGGGGCTCACAGGAGCCGGCTCTGGAAATCTTACGTACTCAGTATTTAGTCTTTGGAATTTTATGGAAGACATTTTGATGGCATTTTGTAGACATTCCATGCAGGCTTTTGGGGTAACAGCTTAATGCCGCTCCCCATAGATGTACAGCTGGCTCCCGTATCTGAGACGAAATGAAATGAAATGAAATGAAATGAAAGGTTTCTGTGTTCGCCACTTGCACAAATACAAGTACAGGTACATTAGAATGCTTCTTTTTCTCTCGAGCAGGGGAAACACACACACACTCACATACAAACACACACCTGCTCAAAGGTGGAAGGTCCAGGTCCAGAAAGTACAAATCCAGACCATTGTTTTGTTTCAACCAACCGGTTGAGTATAAAGAGTCACAGCCACAGAGTATTTAACTGGTTGGTTGGAACAAAGTCTTGGTCTGGATTTCTACTCTCTGGACCTGCACTGTCCACCTCTGCTGCTGTTTCACCACAATCAAAGGCCTAAGACGGGAAAGCAGCTGGAAAATCAGCGGCATGGTCTGTGAAAATGCGAGAAAGTGCCGAAATGAATTTACACGTTACGTCTGCACCGCTGCATACCCTGCGTTTGTTGCTGTCTTGGCTTCATGTGAATCCCCAGGCAACACCGTTGAATATAATATGGGCATGCATCCGGAGTTATCGTCAGCTGGAAATATGCCCATTCTTATATGCTGTGTGTGCGTGTAATGTGTGTGTATGTGCTTATCCATGCCTTTGTGTGTCTATAGAAATGTGATCCTTATATTCCGGGGTCCAAGCCAAAAAGGAATCATATGTACAGTTCTGCCTTTTAAATTAATCCTAGACTGGAGACACTCTGTCTTATCGTAGCATCCGCAGAGCAGTATAGGCAGGCGTCTTGCACTGGCGCGATGGTAAATCTCGGTCGCAGTGTCATCACTTTACTGTGAGCTTTAATCCTAACGGTGATTACCAGTGCACGTAACTATGATGCATGCTAACGGTGATTACCAGTGCACGTGACTATGATGCATACAGGTGCGATTAATGCCCTCGAACAAGATAGAATCCATCATGGATTCTATGCACTGAGCATTCAGAGAGAGAACCACCAACCCCCACCCCCCCCCCCGCAGCCCAAAAAAGGTTGGGTTAGGTGGGATGGGTTGAACAGAGCTATAC
>JAODJX010000040.1:6359773-6371553 GCA_026776945.1 Isichthys henryi | reverse complement strand
GCCATGCCCACACGTCACCAGCCGACCCCCCCCCCCCTCCCGCTCACACCCTCTCTGCCTTCTCGGTGCTGCCCACTTCAGGCAGAGTGCTCACATTGCTTTGAAGGGAGGCCAGAAGGCAGCTAAAAAGATCGTCACATGGATGCTCCCAATTTCATTTTCTCCACTGAAAGAAAACATTGCGGCCCATGGCATTGGTTATTTCTGCATTTTTCACAAACAGGTTAAAAAAAATAGGCGATATGAAACTTGGTCTGATTCTTTTAGTGTGGTTTGCATAGCTCCAGTCAGGTGTTTGAGCCAGTATATGAACTTCTGTATTTCAGGGCTCAGGAATCTTAAACAGACACTAGTGTCCATTGACTGAAAGATTTTATGTTTTTTTTTTTTTTTTTTACTGAGACATCAAATCTTCTTAGAGGTAGAAACAATGCTGGGTGGAGATGAGCTTCACGACATTCCTGTCTCGAAGACCCAAAGGGCCGCCATGTTGGACATGTGGGACTTGCAGAAAACTTTTGGATCATTCTTTCCATGTCTCTGTCCATCTCTTCTGTTCCGCGAGTTTTCCACAACTGCTGAAGTCAGATTGACGTGCTCAGTGACTCCCTGTTCCTGAAGCCGATGCCACGCTATCTGAGGTATCTATATTTCGACGGTCCTGCTTTTAGAAAGGGAAGTGTCCAAGCTATTAATGCCCCCCCCCCCTCCCCCATCACCTCCTTTGTATTTATGACTTTACAACTGGGTAGTTCATGAACGGGCAGCGTGCCAGATGTTTCTGCTTAACTAAATGCCTGCGTCAGAGCAAGCGTTCAGGGAATAACTGAAGGTTACTGAGCCATTACCGTTTGACTGTTTGAAAGGGTATTGTTGCTTTTGATGTCTGAACGTCAACAATAAATATTCCCCTCACTCAAGCAAGGCAACTGGGACAGCTGAAACTTTTCTAGAATTCCAGTGAAACGCAAACATAAATTTTTCCATACAAACATCCTGTAATGTCTGTATTCTATGTAAACAGAATCTGACTATACAACATTTTCTAGTAATGGGGCTTTCTACTTGTGATTTGTTGTGAGTTGTCTCAGTATATAGACTTTTTTTAATAGAAAAATAAAAGCATAAAACAGGCTGTAATAAATGGGGGGGGGGAGAAAGCCTGGATTTCAATATTCTTAACTTAGCAACATAGAATACCGCTCCTCTTTTGATTTTAAATACAGCTGACTGTTAATGTATCTGACTATCATCATGTCAGCCATGTTCAGTGCACCTGCCGTATGGCTTTCTTCCCTTTTTTCTCTCATTTGGAGCGCTGTACGCTTGAGGTCCATTGCGAATGCGTCCTGGGTGCCTGTCTGCTTCCGTGACTCCTACACTGGTCCTCTTGGGGTGTTGATGTATAATTCTGTGGTCACGGTGGTACCCCTGTGCAGAAGGAGAGCTTATGGAAGCCCGAGCTCTCGATCGTTCGAATGCTGTTTCCTGTGATACGGTAAACGGGAACTAGCCAGGACACTGGGATTTAGGCGATTCTGTTCTTCAGACCACTGGCCACTGGAGGAAGACAGTCGATCCTGTTTCATTTCATCTTGTTCTGTTCCTTTTTTGGACTGGACAAAAATATTTTAAGATGAATAATAAAATATGTGACTCAATTGGCTATTGTGTTAGTTTGCTCGGCCTGATTTTTTTTGTTAAACTCAAATAATGAAACGTAGAATTTTCAAACAGACAAGTCACTTAATCTAAAGATCGCTATGGTATGGTACAATTATTCTTATTGGGTAGTAATCTGATCCATTCATTTTTAAATGCTACAGAATCTTTTAGTTTTTCTCTGCCTATTATCACTTAATACAAAAGCATAAGTATCAATGTATCCAGTAGATTAGGTGCGGTAGCCTATTGTTGTGAGAGTTCAAGCATAGAAGGTAGTATAGGGTGTTATCCCTCGTGCATAAGAAATGCATTTTGAGAACTGCGGCCGAATTCACACTGGAAAATGAGAACCGCAAAGGAATGCCATCTGACCTGAGTGACCGAGGGTGAATATGGAAGCGGCTACTAATGGGTCCCTCCCAATCCATTCAGTCCAGCAGGAAGAACGTACCCAGTCTTCTCTCATTGTGTTTTTATCCCTTTGGTGCAGTGCAAAAAAAGTTTGGTCTCTCCCCCATTTTAAGTATTTAAAATGTACCATTGGCAGAACTATCGTGTATCATTTAAAACATGCTGTGCCCCCCCACCTCTTCTAAATACATATGATATTCAGGGTGATGGGAGAAATCCCTATTATTTAAAAATCACACTCAAAAGGGCAGACTGTTAGTTTTGCATCTCATTCAGTTTTATTACGGACCAACAGAGAGGCTAAAATGTAGACGTTTCATTGAGGTGTAGAAGGGTCATGAATTATTTTATATATCCATTCGCTTATAATTACTATGACAGTGAGGGTGTGATTTTCCAAGATGTTCGGTATGGAGCTAATATGAATCCAGGAGGGTTAATGGTAGTTATTTGAATATGAGTAGCTTCATGGAATTAGCTTAGGCTGTTACATGGGCTGAAAGTGCACAAAAAAATTTCTTACAAGGTATATAAGGTAACAATAGCGAGGATAAACTCCAATAAGTTTCTGGTTTAACGGTTTGAACAAATGTACGCGAAGTAAACACTATATTTCTGCTCCACTATATTTCTGCTCCACCTATGAAGTGAAAAGGCCAGCAGGCACTTCATTCTGGTTTTAATGCATAAAAGCCAGATGTGGGCATCTGTGTTTTTGTCCATAACCCCTTCCTTCATTTCCTTTTGTGCCTTCGCTTTGGTGCGACCCATGCACACTCACTACTGACACTGATAACCTTGAGAGGGCCACGGTGCCTGGACACCAGCAGAGCTCCAGAATTAGCAGTGATCTGATGCTTAACACTCAACCATAGATCGTTACTGTACACCGGCACATCGGCACCTAATGGTGCTGAATGTTCATAGCGTACCAATAAAAACTGCAACAGAAACATTTAGCATGCAATCGATATGTGATATAACAACATAAAAATTTAATACTGGTGTGGCTGATACACTGGAGTAGGAAAGACACACGGTGAAATGTTTATGTTCTCCAAAGCCCCACTTCTATTGCTACCGAAAGCCACCCACAAACATACTTGATAGAGCTTCTCCGTTCCATCAGCATGAGCTGCTGAATGAGCCAGAGCAGCTCTGCAAACATCTCAGCCACGGGGCCTGTGATGCGTGTTGGGTGAATGTTCAGGGGTGCAGAGCCTCTCAGCCCTGGGAGCTGGTCAGCTTGGCCTCGGCCAGCTCTCGTGCCGCCTGCCCACCTATCGCTGGTACTCAGCGCCGCTTCACGCCTTCCCTGCCGGATTCCTGAGGGACTGTTCCCGTGTTCAGAGCTCCGTTGGGGTACCTCACTGTAATGTGCCAGGCTCATTACATGACAAGAAGGCCAATCGATTCCCACAGCACTGGTGAATAATATTACTCCTGCCACGGATTCAGTAATATACTGCAACCTTGTGATGGATAGATGGATGGATGGAGCAACAGTTTGACTAATCACAAGTAACTCCAACATTCCCCCATGTTATTCATCCATGTTATTTGGCATCTCCAGGTTTGGGGGGGTGGCAGCAGTTTGGGGATGTCCAGACCTCTCTCCCCAGCCAACTCCTACAGCTCCACCATGGGAATTCCAGGGTGTTCCCAAGCCAGCTAAGAAATATTATCTCTCCAGTGTGTCCTGGGTCTGCCCTGGGGCCTCCTCCTTGTTGGACATGCGCGAAACACCATGGAGAATTCAGGAGGCATCCTAGATAGAAGCCTGAACCACCTCATCTGGCTCCTTTCGATGCGGAGGAGCAGCGGCTCTACTTTGAGCCCCTCCCGAATGTCCGAGCTCCTCAGCCTATCTCTATGCCTGTGCCCAGACACCTGCAAAGGAAACTAATGTCTGCCGGCTCTTTTCCGCAATCTCATTCTTTCGGTCACTACCCAGAACTCGTGACCATAGGTAAGGGTGGGAACGAAGATCAATCAGTAAATCGATAGCTTTGCTTTCCGGCTCAGCTCCTTCTTCACCGCAGAAGAACCGTACAGCATTACTGCCGACGCTGCACCATTCCGTCTGTCGATCTCCCATTCTCTTCTTCCCTTCTTCCCTCACTCGTGAACAAAACCCACAGATACTTGGAACTCCTCCGCTTGAGGCAGCAACTCATTCCCCACCAGAAGGAGGCAATGCATCCGTTTCCAGTTGAGAACCATGGCCTCAGACTTCAAGGTGCTGATCTTCATCCCGGCCGCCTTGCACTCGACTGCAGACCGCCCCAATGCCTGCTGCAGGTCACCGGACGAGGACGGCAACAGGACCATGTCATCACCAAAGCACAAAGGCGCGATCCTGAAGCCCCTGTACCAGACTCCGCCACCACCTTGGTCTAGCAATTCTGTCCATGTGGGTTATGAACAGGATCGGAGTCAAAGGGCAGCCCTTCGTGATGCAAACCAAACTCTTGCTCTCTTTATCCAGGGGCCTGATGGCCAGCAACAGCAGACCCTGTACCCCATACTACCGGAACTCCGCCTGGTATTTTATTAATGTGGTGTTACATTGTACACCTGTCTTTAACAAAACATGCCAAAGAATTTGTGTGGTACTCTGTACTTGTAAAATGACTAATTTTAAAACATTACGATTAATTCCTTTACACTGGAATTGAATAACACTCAGGAATAGTATTCGATTTGTACTTAAACGGCGCTCTGTGGAGCCATCTGAGGAAATATGCTGTAATTAAGATACATTAATTTTTCAAGCCCACATGTCGCGGTTGTGGACGGGCCCGTATTTTGGCTTCGCTGGAAAATAAAGATACCTATTTTTTTTTTTTTTTTTTAGGTTTTAGCACACTCTAGTGTTTGTGATGAATGATAGCGCTTTCGGATTAAAATACCGGCATTTTATTATTTTAAAATGAAAGTCTCATTATCAGCAATTGGAGCGAAGCCAACAATATTAGCTACCTCAGTATTTATGAACGATTTGTTTATTATAAATATCATACTTTCCGTTAAATAATATTTTTGGACTGCAAGCATGGAAATCAGTAGACACGGACTTCAGGAAAGTTTGGAAAAGCTATTTCGACAAGGACGGTATTTAGCCTGGATGTCTGTTTTTCTCATTGCAGTGGTTTTCCATCTAAAAATAAATAATATTATTAAATATGGCTGTGTTGGGTATTGAAACTGCCAGGTCACAAATTTTAAAAACGAAACAACTTAATTAGAATGGCTAGTCATTATTTAACTTAAACTACCATGGAAAATCAGAATTAACTAAGCCATACACGCTATAGGCCTATGTTTGCCGTATTATTTTGAAAATTAAGCGAGTCCACTCCCAATGCTTTTTTTTTGGGACAGCATAATCACTCCTTATTAAAATGTAATGTTAATATTCCATAAAGTTTCTAATTTATGTGTAATTCATATTATTGCGAATTGATATCTTCTGTTAGATGTTCAGATACGGTCCGTATGCCGCATACTTGACAGTATGGCTGACAAAATGAGATTTTTGAACTATCATGCAGTCTGGCGTCCTATTGCAGACATTCTAAGCTATATCCAAAATTCGGCTCATCGTTACTTTTATTATTCCGTCTGTTGAACTATGGACCACCTTTTGAATTTAATGACATGGCAGAGGTTGCGTTGTGTGTTTTTCCCTCGTGTGCGTCCCAGAACAAGGCTATAACTTTCCCTATCCATAACATTGTCGTTTTCCTATCTATTTACCTTCTTCTTCTTCTTATTATTATTATTATTATAAACAGCCATATTTGTGTGTTTAGAGCCGTGACAAATTACGACGAATCACTACGCACCTGCACGGAGACCTTTAAGCTTAACTTCATTCCCCGAATAGCTGAACCCAGTGCTGTCACATAACTGGAAAAAAAAAAATCAAAGTTGTGTCTGCGTTCAGTTGCGAACTGGATCTTTGAATGGATGAGTTGGAATGAGGGGGTAATAAAAATAATTAAAAATAACGTTTAAAACTTAACATTGTGCTTTTTCCGTGCATACATTCATCTTCTAACTGGCTATCATCAATTCAATGGCAAAATAAATCTGTAATAAGGAGAATATTTACGACTTCAGTGATTCTACTAAGGTGTGGAATGCTTTCGAAATGTTATGCCAAAGGGAATAAGAAAAGTCTTACAGGATGTTCAGAACTCCAGGCTCACATCCAAGTGTCTGCAGCTGTCTGTCTCTCTACAGCTCATGTTCATTACAATGCAGGATGAATAGTAATGGCCTTGCACTCAAAAATACGTTTGCGTTTCTTAGTTTGCAAGTGTTTTCTTTTTTAAGCAAAATACTGCTGTACCCACAAAAAAAAAGAAAGAAAAACCCACTAGTTTAAACCGTACCCCAGCTGTCTGGCCAGATCTGAGCATATGACAGGATCACTGAAGGAACAACAAACTTATGAATGTCAGAATGTCTCAGTGCAGATCAGATGGTCATCACTTGTGCAGGATATTGGCACGGTGGCAAGCTGAAGTATTCCAGGAAGATCATCAAAGAATGAGGAGAAAATTTCGTGTTTTTTTTTTTTTTTTGGAATGACTGTGTCAACGTTCAGGCCTTAATCTAATGAAAACGTGAACAGCCCAGAAATCTGCAGCAGTTTCTTAGACGAGAATTTGCTAACTAAGCGGTAGCTATAGAACATGTTCGCATGCATTGCTTTCTATGAAGAGCAAAAGCTTAAATAACAAAAATACTAGCAGTGCTGTAGCTATTATCTAGATATAAGTGTATTAATTTATAATATGCATTCTGTATATATCCCTGGCCCATTTTAGGCCATTTCAGATTAACTGAATTTAGATACACTGTATTGTATTTTATTTGCCTTGCTGACACACAATGATGTTAGAATTCTTTTCATGAAAATAAGATTTTTGTCCAATATTGTTGTAACTGTGTAAGG
Organism: Isichthys henryi; assembly: GCA_026776945.1. Lineage (NCBI taxonomy): Eukaryota > Metazoa > Chordata > Actinopteri > Osteoglossiformes > Mormyridae > Isichthys > Isichthys henryi. Next base: position 6,364,511 of record JAODJX010000040.1, on the reverse strand, counting down.
ATAATTTTCTAAAAACAATAGTATATTATAAACTGTGGTACAGGGTGAAAATAGACTAAACTAATGGTTTGCTGACATTTAGGCCAGAATTATCGTGCAATTTCAGCTTTCATTTGCATTATCCAACCTACTACTGTTTATGATATTAATCTTCATTGAGTTAACCCCCCCCCCCCCCAGTAACAATCACTGCTGGGTGCATCCTAACTAGTGCTGGTCTTATTTGTTCACAGTTAGTTATAGGTGAGGGGGGGAAGTCAATGCAATTTTACACTCATTTCCATTTTCACTCTGCCTTGCACAGACTGTATCGATATATGGTGCCAGTAACGGTTAACAGCAGACAATTCCATGCACGCCATTGTGTGTGACCACACCTCCAGCGGTAATTATATTCACATTATAAGATGGCTACTGAATTATCTGTGTACTACAGTTATACGGGGAATACAGTGCTCTTTCCCTTGCAGATCAGTATGCTTTAGAATACTGGCTACCCTGGTAGGTTTTGTTGAGAAGGAGATCATTCAGAAAGAGCTTTAATTCTTTCTACCTGGAGAGAACAGAAGGCTATGTAAATGTACTCATTTGTGCCTTTTGGTGACATTCTGAATCTTTATTTGATTGCCATCTCCATGTACAATTATAACATAAATACATATTTCTGTATCAGTAATGGTTTGTACATAGATGTAAATAAAATCAGCCTGTTCTGTAACACGTATATACAAATAGATGCAAAATATGTCACAGAATACGATGAAATGTTAGGTGACTTTGAAATATCGTAAATATTTTTCCGACATCTGAACCCGAATGATGTAGATCCAAGGCAGGATCCGGAGCTGTTCAGCACGGAGATGTCGGCAGTGAGCCCAGCTACGTGTCGCCAGGCTAGCTAATGACGCCCAGCTGGCTTTGTTCACTTCGTTAGAGTCTGTTAAGGATATGAGACACATCAGGACTTAAACAGAGACCAGGAGTAAGCAGGAATCACGGGGAACAGAATAAACTTTTGCAAATTAGGTGATGTTGTTACTGCTGGAACTTATTTTCGAGTATTTGATTTCGGTTAATGGTTCGACTGTTTTGAGTTAAAGGAGCGCTTATACGTTCAGGCTTCTTTAATGTGTGTTCTGGGGTACAGATCCTGTCCAATCACTGCCTCCACTCTGAAATGGCTACATATATTACGACTGATTCAGTGTTATATAATACTTCATTCATGCAGATTCCCTGCTATCACTCAAGGGAAGAATCTGAGTGAAAAAGCAGGAATGCATGAGATATGGTTTTAACTGTTATATCTTTCACTGAGAATGTCTTTCAGATTAATAGTTTTAGCAGAAAACTCATATCACAGCCCTGCGATGGGTTGGGGCCCATCCTGGGTTATTCCCTGTCCTCTGGGATAGGCTCCAGGTTCCTGCGACCCTGATAGGACAAGCGTATAGAGAAAATGGACGGATGGATGGGTGGAACTTACAGTGTTTCAATGAGGAAGAGATATATTTTCCGTTTGTTAACGGTAAGCAGTGAACTAGGAAATAATGTAAATGTGTAGAGCTAAAGTATATTTTACTTAAACACATCAAATGTGTTTGAGCTGATAATGCAAAAGTATTTCTGAATAATTTGAAGATTATAGTACATAAGTTGAAATTTAATGTGTATGTGGTGATGGGGGGGGGGGGCGGCATGCATATATTACATTGCAGAGATCAAATGTCCCCACAATGTGATAACAACCTGTTATTTTGACTTTGTGGGGAGATTTTCTCTGCCAACAAGGGGGAATTCAATTTTATAAAAATCTGTGACAACAAGAAAAATAACTTAAAATGCCAAAAGTCTCATAATTTTGTTTGGTTGCTTATGGTTAAGGGTAGGGCTGGGTAGGAGTTAAGGTTGTCATTGTTGGGATTAGAGTTTTTCCCCATAAAAGTGAACGGACGGTTCCCACAAAGATACGAATACAAGTGTGTATTTAATAATCTTGGAGTCTTTTCTCCAGTTTTCTATATGTGTGCCTGTGTGTGTTCGTGAGTGTGATGTGCATTACATTGCAATGTGCTTTTATCTGCCGTCTTTAGAAATATCAATGACCCAGCTGCAGTGAATCAGAGGACTCAGGGTGCAATATCCTGCTGCTTGAGTGCATCCCTGAGGGGCTCATGTACCTCTTCCTGAGTTTATATAAAGGAACTATATTAAGGGGATTTGAAAATTATGTAAAGTCAGAGAAGTTTCAAAATCTACGACAGCATGTGGTTTATTCTCCCAGCCGATTCACTTTGAATAGACGTGAATCCATGGGTGTGTTAACTGCAAGTCAAAGAAATTTCCTAAAACCTACATTCTGTTTGTGTGTGTTTTGTGCAGCAAATATCCTAGCTAGGTGTTGCAGAATGACAAGGCGCAGGTGGAAAACACTGAGCTCAAACAAAATAAATCACGCAACCAAACCAAAGAGGATCACGAGGGATTAGACATAAATAGGAAACAACTAGGACTAAACTAAATCGTGGGATGAACACAACTGAAGAATTAAGAGAATACAAGGAGCAGGACTAGGCAAAAAAAACACACACACTTCTGAACACTGACATACAACTATAATGAACCATCAAAGAACAGAACCAGAACAGGCACTTATGTACAGCTAACAAGACACAACGCAGGACAGGTGAAAATTATAACCAATCACAAGGACTCAGGGCAAACAAAGCAGCAAATCAGCACTAGAGACCAGAGAAAGTTAACAAAAACTAAAGGGTTAACAAACTAAGAAAAACGGGGGACAAGGAGCAAAAGACAAGGAAGCAAAACACCAAAAACAGAAACGCACTGATAACCAATAACAAACACTAGGGAAAGCCAGACTCAGAAGAGTTTAACAGTCTGAACCACGTGCTTAACCCAGTAAGCTACACGGCAGCCCAAGGAACAGGGAGAACGCGATAGGGCTAAGGGACTACAGGATGGAGGAGGGAAGAGGATAGACAGCCACCTGCTGGTCAAAATAGAACATGTATGACAGGGTCAGATGGGCGCCAAAGCTGACACCAGGCTTCTGGATAGCGAACATTAACACAGACACTCTAAACAAGATCAAGGTACAAGACTGTCTCTCTTCTGAAGAGGTAGATATAGGCTGTTGGCCTTATGCCAGTGGTGTTTTCATGTCTTTTTTTGGCTTGTCATTCTTTCACTCTTAAAGAATATAAAGCTTTGTTCTATAAAGCATTGTGGAAGCTTTCCATGGAAAATGTCAGACTTAACACAGCATCATAGATTTAGTTCAATGCAGGGAACGATTATGTATACATAGGATCCTACTCTCGGTGCAACATTGGAACAGCCTGGTTGTGCCGTTTGCAGGACAGACAGGTCTCTCCCCGGGTTGTTTTGTAGGAAAACATATTGGTTACAGTTGGGTAACTTTGTGAGCTTGTTGCTGTCCATTCTGAATATAATTATATGCATTGTGATCACCATGTGAACCAGATGGTCTCCAGATCGCCCAAAACCTGAATTCTTTAAAAAGTCTTTATTCAAATGTCCACCTTAAATATGGACAGCTGTGAATTAGTCACTTAGGAAAAGACACAATGGAATCTTTCAGGCCTTGCTGAATATTCATTCAAACTGCTGTTTGCACCTTACCTTCTAGTTACTGAAAACGTATGACGCCTGAATGACCATGACATACAAAAGTCTTAGCTCAGGACCAAAGCCACTTGCTACATGGTGTCATCTTCTTGTTTGGTAGCGGTGTAAGTTGAGATGAGCCATTTATGGTCATCGTATCATGGCACGATGTAGGCGGGAAAGAGTATGACACTCAGTTTTGCTGCTCCAAGCCAACACAAGGGTTTATTAACAAGATTAATAAAGCATATACACAAACACACTGCATTCACCTACACAACTACATACAATGATTCACTGGGGAAAAGAATACATAAACCAAACTGAGCTAAGGAGGACGCAGGAGTGAAGCATCAACAAGACATCCAATCAAACAGAAGACAGAGAAACAAGCAACAGGTGAAACTCAAGAATAGGGATAAACACAGAATTAGGAGGGTTAACAGACGCACTAGAAATCACTGATCTAACACTAGGAATACAAGGCTAGTTCAGAATTTAAAGGTACAAAACCAGAATCTAACACAAGGAGGGTGGACCATGGATGGGAGAACTAAGACAGAAAATAAACACTAGGAAAATCATAATTTGAAACTATAAACACTAAGGACAGCAAAAGTTAAACAGGAAACCAAAAGCAGGTGAGACTGGATTTAAGCAGAGTTCAAACTCACGGCCCATGGGTTCTTCATCACAGAGTCACATGCTCGGCCCCTGAGCTATGCGGCAGTCCAGGACCAGGGAGAGACACACAAGGGTAAAGGATGAGGGTGGGATGGCCAGCAACACCTACTGGCCAAACAGGGAAGTGGCATAAATGGCAGGGTAAAACAAGCACCAACCTGGCACATTGCACTGCACATGACATGGAACCAATTCAGAGGAGCCGTAAGATAGGGGAGGGCATAGTTTTCACTGGGGAAGGAGAAAGGTCACGGGAAGAGCCCCTTTCAACGCCTGTAATTGTTTATCCATCCATCCATTTTCCAAACCATTGTCCTTACTGGGTTGCGGGGGGTCCGGAGCCTATCCCGGAAGCAATGGGCACGAGGCAGGGAACAACCCAAGATGGGGGGCCAGCCCATCG
>JAODJX010000040.1:6347755-6359673 GCA_026776945.1 Isichthys henryi | reverse complement strand
ACATGTGACCCAGGCGGGGATTCGAACCCGGGTCCCAGAGGTGTGAGGCGACAGTGCTAACCACTGCACCACCATGTAATTGTTTATTAATTGTTAAATGTATTAGTTCGATTGTTACTTTGTCCTTTGTTGAAGCCCCAATGACTGAGTCCCTGTTCCGTGCCAAATGAATCTCTTCCCATACTTCATACATTTCATTTTCACTTTGTATTGTGTAGTGAAGCTGCAGGACCCATTTTTATCCTGCAAATACAATCCAAATATAGGCTTTGTACCCACATCCCCTATGTGCTTTCTTAGTCAATATATTTTTAGTGTACAGCTCATATAAAAAAACATACCTAGCAAAGTGGAAACACTAAGTGTGTTTTGTTCATTACATCTGTGGTCCATAAGCATATTTGTAAAATACGAAAGGTCATGGGGAGGAGAGCTGGGCGGACAAATATTTTATCTATAATTATATAAAGTTAGTTTTCTGAGAAAGAAAATGGGGGCAATGGGCCCAAACCGCGTGGGTTTGCGATTCGGTCATTTAAGCTAATGCCAGTGAATCTCCTGGTCCTTCCTCCAAAATTGTCTTGTAGGTCTCGCTACGAAGAGCCTGATTTCTTGTAACCTTATAATCATATTTATGTTCCCTGAAACTGCTAAAAATACTCATCTCGTTAATTCCACGACACATAATAAATTATTGCAGCAGGCATATGGAATATTCTGTGTATTAATCATCAGTGAAAACATGACATGTAATGCCTTAATTGAACACAAGAGGGTATCTGACTTACGCTGTAGATTTGCATAAGTGAGGCTTATCCAGTAAAATTCACTGAGTGGATTGGAAGCAAGCTTTCTTAAGATAGTTTTGATACCTTTAAGAACGAAGTTCCTCCGGTCCTGTACTTATATGAATCTTTGACTTTTGTCTATAACGAATGATTGTGAGCATACTGTACATTTGTTTGGGTGTTGTATTGCATTAATATTAGGACCAAAGTACGCTGTTACTGAAGAGTTTTGCAAAGTATTTTTTTAAGTCTAGCATTGCTTCTGTGAACAACCTATCAGTTATATCCACAAATCATAGAAGACTAACAGTTTGACACCATTTTAGTTTAAGCCTATAGATTTTCAATAGGGAATGATTTAATTTACAACAGTTTGCACAAATACCACTAACTGCATCAGGGGAACGAAGTAACTATTCAGCTGATAAACCTGATATGGTTAGAGCTTTTCACAAGTTTCAAGATCTGCACTGAAGCCATCTGTTGAAAGTGGCCTCTTTTAGCCGAGGATAAGACCAGAATCCTTCATTTCCTTCAGGTTCTGATGTGTAACCACCACGATTCCATGTTGCAGTTCAGACTGTGGAAAGGATTCTAGAATTTACTGGAAACAGCATTGTGAACTTTCTTGATATCATGTTCCCTCCATTCTTTTCAACTGTCAGATTAATTTAGTTTATTACTTTATTCTGCTTCTAAATTTTTGTTCATTCCAAAAATTAATATTAGGTTTAAAAATGTGGTTCACTATATTCAGAAAATTCTAACAATAGTATATAACATTTATCTCACAATTTTAAATGTACACAGTAATCTGTGTTCAGTCTGTAGAAAATTTAAAATAACTGACAGTAGCTGAGCCCAGAGTAACACTGAAACGTCACAAATAACGTTTTTTTGGTTTTTAATTGGACACACGATTCATGGTTTTTTAACGCAAAATTGCAAGCAACAGAATTTTTTTTATTTTCAGAATATATCACCCACCTAAATGTGTGAAATGTCCACGTGTGATTATTTTAATGCAAACAAAAAAGCTCCATCAATTCCATCAATGTAACTTTTAAGCTTTACTTTGAGTAGTAATACAAACATGGTAATTCTATATTGTGCAGCAGCATCTGGACCCTAATCTCCCCTGGGTCCTTGGCGAATGGTCACTCTACTTGCATTCTACTCCTAGCGTTGTTGTCTTTGATCATAGTGCTTCTGAGAATATAACCTTTCCTGCTTTGTAAGCAGTTTCCCCTCATGTACCATTACATTGTAAATTTTATCTTGTTCTCAGCTAATGATTTGGTTCCGTGGTTAGACACTACTGTATTATCTCTAAATTAGTCAATAGATCTGAAATACACAACTGCAAAATGGAAAACACTAAATCAGACACTGTCTTCCAGAGATTTTCTCATCAAGATGTATCATTAAGCTGAAATGTTATTTGTTAAAAAATTTATAATCTATCCATGTACGGATCCGTTCACCCATCCATCTTTCCCTCTTAAAGTTCTTATGTGGTATAGGAGCTGACTCTGCGACAGGCTCAGCTATCCATTCATGTTATGTACAGCTGGGCATAATTTTTCATGACCTGTAAAAGCTTGTACATCTCCAGCTGTTTCATTACTACATTCTTTATCGATATTCCACATTTTCTGTTCCAACATTTAACAGAGAACTTTAACTGGATCAGTTTTCCCCATTAATTCCGCTGAATATTTTGCCAGAACAATTCAAAACTGTTTCCTAAAAGGTGCAACAATAGACCCCCCTCCTTGAACCAGCAACCTTCAGCGTAATCTTTACGTCTCCTGCTTCCTTACTTGCCCCTTTGGTGTTGTTCTGTCTTGATAGTGCGTATTCTTTTGAAGTCAATTCTCCTTTCAGGATTTCATCTTGACCTGTATGTGCTGAGCGCATAGATAGCCCCCTGCTAGGAAGCGTACATTTTTTGTACAATTCACTTTGGCGGGAAGACCAAATCTTTAACAGATGTAGTTGTTTTATGCATGTAATGTGACGATATACGGAGACATGACTTAAAAGGGAACGCCTCAGAAATTCAGCTCTTTCATGTTTTGTTTTTCATATTAACTGTTCTAGAAATACGCAGCAGATCATGTTTATTTTACTTTCATTTTCAAAAGTAATATAATCGCTCCTCTTATAATACTCATATTTTTAGTGTATCCAATGTTTAGAAGTTTCATACAATTCACAAATGAACCGTCAGTTAGACTCCTGCCGATCACAGCTACAGTAGTCCAGCAATAATTAGGGGCTTGAGTAAGCAGTGAGCAAACCAGAGGCAAAGACGTGTGATAGAGGCAACATCTTTGATCAGTGTTTCCCAGCCCATTTTCGGCGACCCCAGTGCCCCGTTTTTTTTTTTACAAAAATGTGGACCATCTGACAGCAAGCTGGGAAGGAGCAAAAATGGTGGACTATTTGGCAAAGAACTGATAGGGAGCAAAAATGTAACCCAGGACAACAAGCAGCCAGTGCACACTGAAACACAGTCAAGGAGCAAGAATATGCCTGGCTAGCTAAGTCATATGCCACAGGATTGAAACTGAAAATAAACACCATATTCTGAGAGTTGAAAATATCAGTAAACATTGATTAATAATGTATTTGAAGTTTCCCTTCTTATTAAGCTAAGATGGTAAAGGTGCCAACTGGGTGTCTACCCAGTGACAGGATGCATTTAAGAAGATGTGGAATATATTAAAATGCTCCTAACCAGGGGTATAGCAACTGAGCAGGCGGAGGAGGGGGCACCGTGTGTCTCCTAATATTTAATTTGGATTCATTCACACCCCAACAATAAGAAGACCTTTGTATTTAAATTATTAAGTTGTGTCCCCCTCCCAATATCAAACTGTCTCCTAACTTCAAGAATCAAAGATTAAATTCATGTTAATTATGTGACTCCATGCTCTACATTCTGTGTTATCGCATTCCCACCAGCAGGCAGTGAGCGGGCACAGCGGCGTGGGAGGGGCACCCATATCCTGGCAGATTCGGGGGCCCGGCACTTCACAGGGGCCTTTGAATACGTAAAATGATATGCAATATTGCCCGGGGGGTCCAAGGTGACAGAATGTCACTTGGTACAGCCCCGAGGGGACGTAACGAATCGGTGGATGTAACGAATTGGTGGATGTAACGAATCGTGGACGTAACGAATCAGTGAACGTAACAGATCGGTGGACGTAACGAATCGTGGACATAACGAATCAGTGAACGTAACAGATCGGTGGACGTAACGAATCGTGGACATAACGAATCAGTGAACGTAACAGATCGGTGGACGTAACGAATCGGTGGACGTAACGAATCGTGGACGTAACGAATCGGTGGACGTAACGAATCGTGGACGTAACGATTCAGTGGACATGGTGATTAAGTGGAGGCCACAGACATGGTCTATACTGAAAGTCCTGATTAAGTCTGGGGACGAACAAACAGCAGAAGCAGGATATTTAAATATGGGGGGGTGTCCTACCAGACTGTGAAGCTGATGTTACTAAATATAAGAGGCTGAAGGCAAACAGCCACCCATGCAGCGTGTCACACTGGGTCCAGGGGGGGCGCCGGGTCATTGTGGCAGCCACGAAAAGCTACACACCATATCCTGTTTTCAAATTTAGCGTACGCCCAGTAAATATTTGTCCCAGGTCTTTACAAAGATTTTTGCATTCAAGTTCTGTGTTAGTTATTACACAAAGGTGACATTTTGGGGTACGGGAATTCTTAATTTAGCAGGACTCAATTGAAATTCAGTTCAGGTGCATCCCATTTCTATTGATCAATTTTTTTCAAAATCACCTTGTTTTGGAGCAAACCGGTGGTTAATTCAGTTGATTGGACATAACCTGAAAAGGTGCATGGCTGTCAAAGTAATGGCCCAGAGTTAACAATGTATTTCAGAGGGAAAACCGAGCCAGGAGGTCAAAAATAATTGCATGCAGAGCTCAGAGACTGGATTGTGCTGAGGCAAAGATTTGGGGAAGGCTGCAAAAAACTTTTGCAGCACTAAGTGATCCCAAGAGCACAGCGGTCTTCATAATTCTTAAATGGAAGAAGTTTGGAAGAGCCAAGAGCTGGCTGTCCAGCCAAACCGAGGAGTTAGCAGGAGGATCATGGTAGGAGAGGTGACCAAGAACCTAATGGTGATTCTGGCTGATCTGAAGACATGCTGTGTGGAGATGGGGAACCCTCCAGAAGGACAGCCATCACTGCAGCATGCCACTGATCTGGGCTCAGTAAAAGCCTCAATAAAAGACAGATGAAAGCTCATGTGGAGTTTGTTTAAAGCCTCCTCAAGGACTCTCAGGATATGAGAAATAAGATTCTCAGGTCTGATGAAACCAAGATTGAAATGTCTGGATTCAATTCTAAGCATCAGGTCTGAAGGAAATCAACTGCCGTTCATCACCTGCATGATACCATCCCAGCGGTGAAGCATGGGGGTGACAGCATCGTGCTGGGGGGTGTTTGTCAGTGGCAGGGATTGAGAGACAAGTCAGGGTCGAGGGAACATTGAAGAGAACAAAGTACAGAGATATTCTTAATGAAAATCTGTTCCAGAACACTCTGGTCCTCAGACTGGGCTGAAGGTTTACCTTCCAACAGGACAATGACCCTAAGCTCAAAGCACAACACTGCAGAAGTAGCTTATGACTACTCTGTGAATGTCATAGTGTGGTCCAGCCAGATCCCAGAACCCAATCAAACATCTCCAGAGAGACGTAAAGCTAGCTGTCCACCAGGCACCATCCAACCTGACAAAGTTGGATCTCCAGAGAAAGGTATGGCAGAAAATCCCCAAATCTAGACACAGGAAGCTTGTCACATCGTTCCAAAGAAGACTCAAGGCTGTAATCGCTTCAGCCAAGTTCTGAGTAATGGGTCCGAATACTTACATCAATGTGATATTACTTTTTATTTTTAAGAAATTTGCAAGAATTTTTAAAATACCGTTTTTGCTTTGTTATTATGGAGTCCTGAGTGTAGATTTATGAGGAAAAAAACAATTTAAATGAGTTTCGCATAAAACCGCAGCGCTGCAAAATCTGAAAATGAAGAAGTGTGAAATCTTTCTGAATGCGCTGTAAATGTAATATAATATAATGCTAATTTGTATCTTATTATAATGAATGTATATTGTTATTTATATTATTGAAACTTTCAAAAAAAAGATCAACCAAAAACAAATTGAATTAACAAATTCTGATTTTGTAGAATATTTTACAAAAAAAAAAGAAAAAAAAAAAGCTTTATTTTTTTCTTGACACAAATACCGTAAAATAATCTTTCGCTAATGGAATATCTGTCTCCTCTTCTTTCTTGGGACATTCGGCGTCGTTGGGAGGGGGGGAGTCCTTCGCAGCAAGACAAGAGGGGGGCGGTCAGTCACACGCTCGCTTTCCATCTCCAGTGACGTTGCCTCCTTCCTCTGTTTCACTATAAAGGAACGCTTGGCCAAAGAAAGACCTCAAACCTGCAAATGAGATAAAATGAAAGGCATTGTCAGACAAATTAATACTTAATTACAGTAAAATAGTGGTAACCCTTTATATTCTTCTCAGTTTTTATGGTCTCCCATCCTTTTCAAGTTCTGCCGGGAGCGATACTTTTCGAAGCGGCTTGTTAGGAGGAATTGCAGACAACTGCGCACCTGCTTTAGGGAACGTTATTGTAACTGTCGTATTTAAAAATGTATCAGACGTGGAGTCGCTGACACCAAAGAACTTGGTCAGACAAGACTTTGAACTTCCTTCGGGACATTTATAACAGACCTGGCAATAAACTGGGTTTTACAGCGACAGTATTTTGGATATCTTGTGCATCTCATCTGCGGGTATATAACTCTAAGTAAAACGTACGGAGTGGTGGCCGACTGACTGAATCATAAGCGGACTGTTTGAGGAATCGCGCCGTGATGGAGAGCGCCTTCAGCGCAGTGTTTTTTGCTCTTGTTTTCTGCGCAGAAGGTGAGTCGATTATTACATTAATAGAATGGCATTAATATTTTTCGTAGCATATTAGGGGACATGCAGCTAATTCCCTTTTTTAAAAAATGAAATGTGATATATTACAGTTTCTGAGCAGAAAGAATTCGGTGCATTTACCCTTTCGAGTTGCGTGCTTTAATGATTAATTGTGTTGCATACGCAGTCGTATAGTCTGTTTGGTTTGAGAACATTATTTATTTCAGTGTAAAATGCGTCATTGATTTCATCCAAGCAGTTGATATCCACGAGGGGATGTACTTTGGTGGCATGTAGCCCTACAGGTGGGGCCCCTATGCTGGCATCCCTTCCACTCCCTGTAGTCCCTGTTGCGTCCGCAAGAGAGACTGTGCGTCCATTCAAACAGAGTGATAAAATGCGTTTTAACCTCTTATGTAATTGTAGCACTGACAGCTAGTGCTGGTCCTGACTTGTAGGTCGGTCGAGCTGGATCATTAAAACCGTCCGTCACGACAAAAAAAATGGAACAACAGTGGGACGTAAAGTTCCGTAACTTTCGCATAATTCATGTTTAGTTCCCCTTTACTGTACGGCAAACAGTCCGGAAACGATCTGATAATGAAGGACATTCTTCATTATGTGGAAAATCAGCAATCGTGTTGCTTTATATATTTTAAATACAGATTTAAAACTGAAAATGAGAAAAATATGGCATATGCTCAAGCGCACCCCCTTAAGATTGCACCTAGCCGATGCGTAGCACAAACGCGGATATTCCTCTGTCCAAATAAACAGTAGCTGATATACATTCTTAACAAAGGAAGCACAAGACCATCCGTTTCTATTTTAGCTTTGGTGCTTTGTCTGTGGCCTTTCCAAGTCGATTTCCTCCTCTGGAGCTTGTGGTGCTTCTGCGTGGGAAAGAAACAAGAAGGAAACGGGCGGCAGGACAGGAGGCTCCCTGGGATTGTTCTGGCCGGCGAAGGTCACGGAAGCGGGAGACGCTACCTGAGGAGAAATTCCTGCCCTGCGAATTTAATAATCCTAATCAGCCTTGTCTCCAAACTCGACATCTTAAGACAATGGTGGAAGTAAAATAAACCAATTGTGTAGAGCTCATCCGGTGTTTTTTTATGCGGCAGCTTTTGGACGTGAAACAATCCGGGTTCAGACCTTTAAGACTAACAACTATCAGAGAGATTCAGAGACGCAGCGAAACAAAATTTAATCATCCATTTTAAATATTAATCCACTTGGTTTTATATTAGTTGAAAGAAGAAAAAAAACTGATCCCATTACCGTTATGGATAATACTCAACTAAAAAGTACAAATCCATATTGTTCATTAAACAGGTTACATTTACTTACCCATTTTTTACATTTCTTTTATGTTAACTTACTTTTACTCAGGATTATATTTACTAAATTACTCTTTTATGGATCCATAATTACCCAAGGGGTATTGAAGGCCATTTACATTTTGGAAAGAAATATATGCAAGAACTGCAATATCACTAGTGATTTGCTGCACCTAGGTATTATAATTGGCTGTTATAATACTTATTAATATTTATTGGCAAATATATATTTTTTAATGTCAGCGAAACATTGTTGTTTTATAAATTATTATATAAACAGCAACAACTGATTTTATTCTGTGAATCTGGCATAATTCAAGGTGTTTGTTAAACATTCAGTTGTGGACCTGGGTAAGTCCTATAACAGAACTTGCCAATGTAACTCGGAGTGAACTCTGTCACCTGAATTACTTCGATTAAATATTGAGCTGAATTGAAATACAAGGAATTATACTCTGACAGATATTTCTGCTGAGAATCTGGACAACATGATTATAAAAGCAACTGTGCCTGCAGAAATGTATCCAAAACATTCCATAATGGCTCAGACCGGACAGCACGTTTTTGTAGGCTTGGTTAAATCTTTTCTTTGGCCCAAGTTCTGAGCACTTAAGGAAACTGGCCATCTGTTCTGTGTACCTCAAACATGCAAGCACAGTGTTTGAGATCATCACAAGCAGAGGACAGGTGACATCTACTTGGACGTCCTGCAGCATGCTGGGCAGAGCGGCGTGCACATCTACACCTTTGGAGGGGGCATGGCGAGGTGGGATAGGAGTGGTGTTTGGGCAGATGCAGAAAGGGCAAGAGGGGCTGAGAGGGAGGGGGTAAAGACGGCAGGGGGCAGTAATCAGTCACACGATAACAGGCCAGGCAGGGAGGAACGAAATCTGGTGCATAGTGATAACGAGACTCTCCTGCATTTACCCTCCAAGGGAACCTGTCGCTGACATCACAGAGCTTCTCACCTGTGTTTGTCACTGCTGATGTTTAATTCGTTTTCTGTGCCAAGAATCTTTCAGTAGAGAGCACTGCATCCTGGGTAATAGTATAATAAGACGGCGCTCCAGTCCATTCCCCCATGGGCTCCATTTCATCAGACTTTTCCAGACAGTTTTAAGCAGAAATGAATACTGAAGCTATACGTCAGCACGAAGTTCACCCTTCGTAATGCTACTCCCAGTTTGGCTGTTTGTAAGGTTTTTTTTTCTGGATTGGTAGGTGGTGGGATTAGTTGACAAAGTCCCCTGTCAAGGCCAGTGCTGTGCCTACCTTGACTTGTCCGGCTCTCTACATCTTGACCTTTCTCATTCCATTTCGTCTCCTCGCTTCTAGAGGCTACAGGCTAGCTGGCTGAACCCAGGTGAACCCTGTTTCATAAAAACACACTTTGCAAGATTTTCACATTTCCCTCGAATGCAGTGAGTGAATGGCTAAAGTAGGAGGGATTTCCCTTCTGCACTCCAGAGACATCATGCAGTTAGTCTAAATCAGGAGGCCCCAACTATTTTTCCCTGAGGGCCACATTCCATCAGCAACAAAAAGCCAAGGTTCTCTACATTCGATAAAAAAATGCTGAACGAGGATGGGGTGAGGGGGTGTCCCTCATCGATAAAATTCACCGTGCCGGGAGCTGGGGGGAGGGGGATCGATCACGCGGTCCGGAATTAATTGTATTTTGCTGACCACTGGTCTAATTGGACATTTCATATCATTCCACCAGTAGGCAGTAGTGTTGTCAATAGTATGGAATGTACCGAAATTAAACCTTGCATAATTACGTAGCTGAGTCTGAATGCATTCGGATTTCTCGTGGCACCGCTGTTGTCTTTCCTGAGTCCTTATGACTTTTCCTTCAGGCCATTCCTTCACCTCATGACGTTCTCCTTCAAAGTCAAGGAAAAATGGCTAGGAGAAGGACACGGGGCGTAGTATTCGACCGGAGATCCCCTGTGTGCAACTGCCCTCAGGTTTAGGTGCCTGCATTGGCAGCATGCGAGCCTCAGTGCTCAGAGCACAGGCTATAGAATCGATACCGAAAATCGATACCATGCTCAGTGTCCAATGAACGTCGTTGGTGCTCTGTGTCCAGCTGATGCTGAACTTTGGGAATGGAATGTACCTTACGTGAATAATCAAGGAGTCATCAGTGACTTACTCCAAAGGTTTATTGTCTTTCTTTTCTTTCATTGTTAACTCTTCTGATGGCTGGGGGGTGGGGCTGGGGGTAAACAGGACAATGGTCTGGCTCATATACAATAATGACCACAAGTGCTAATGTGTGACTCAAGATGACTCAGGGTGTAAGACTGTGTTACTGCGAGAGGCTGGAAGAGGAATGGTACTGTCTGTCTCTAACAGGGCAGTGGGGTGGATATTGTATTAAGCGAGTCAGTGTGGCAGCTTATAGCGCTTTGTGCCGACCAAGGTTTTATTGCTCAGTGACGTCTGTGTCAACCTGCTTGGTGCGTCTTGGCTTTTGACAGGCTTGCAAAGCTCTTTGTGATCTCACAGCTGCCGTCTTTCTTTCTTAGGGACACTTTGTGTGTAATAGGCTACTAATTTAAATTACATTGCAAACGCGGATGTCTGTTTTTGATTGGCTAAGAATCTAGCTGGAATTTAGGGACAGACATTGACAATAAAGGAGAACTGATTCCCTGTCTAGTGTCTTTCCAGCTACAGGGTGGTTTATAAAGACAGATCTTTTTGAAAAGAAAGACTGTGTGCATTTATGCCATTTGTGCAAAAAATCAGTGTGACTGAGAACTATTTTGAATTAAAAATGCCACACAGCTTTTTGTTTGGCAGCTTTTGCATTCTGTCCGTTTTCCCAGAAATCTGTACCCAAGCATCAAAATCCAAACAAAAACACCAAGCTGTCCATATACGGCTTTAATAGTGTTTTCATAAAGAGTCCTTTTGTTCTTCAAGACTTGTTATTTTTTTTAAAGCAAATTTACAAATTTGTGCTAGAAGAACTGGGCCTCTAATGAGAGAAAGATGACCCCTACGGCCCTGGGAGGTATGCGGTGCCTTTGGGTTGCGTTGTCTCACGGACAGTAGGAGGATTAGCAGTTTTAGGTGGATTAGAAAGTGAACTTTCATTACTGGCTCATGAGCTTGGTGGCATACCTTACATATCACTGAGGCGCCCGCCTCTCGTGTCCACAGCCTCCTAACAGAAGGCCAGGCAGGATCTTTCTGACGGGCAGCGGCAAGTCGGACGTTCTCAAGCTTTCTGTTTAATAGGAGAGCTTATGAAGGAGCTCAACAGGTTGCGACTGGGCCAGATTTAATGGCAGTTTAATAGATTTAATAAAGATTAAAAGCAGCCTGTGAGGGTGCTGGGGTGACCTCTTGTCTTTGATCCATTCCGCTGAGCCTTATGATGGGTGCAAAAGAAAAGCGGAATTACGGGAGTCGGCGCCCCTTAGATCTAGGTGCAGTATCTGTAGCCGCTGCTTTATGCTTCTGCTGGTTTGGATGAGGAGTGTCTGTTTTTTGCGTTTACGTGCCAGAAGTCAGCCTGTGGAGGTGAAGGTTAGGGGACACCTGTGGAAGCTAAACGCGGAGCACCGCCGCGTAACAGTGTTCAGGGGGCTCGGCTCCGTCACAGCGGCTGTGACACTAACCACGTTCAGGACTTTTTCTTTCTGTGGCAAAGACAACTACTATGAGCACAATGTAGGATGTTGGCGAAGTGATCGTCTATGGTCAGAGATAGATAGATAGATAGATAGATAGATAGATAGATAGATAGATAGATAGATAGATAGATAGATAGATAGATA